>DWJZ01003093.1:0-17808 GCA_018249125.1 Asbolis capucinus
ACTATAATTATTGTATAAGTTTGTCTAAAACACAAATTATTATAAAAAGTTTGTCTGGGACACTAATTATTGTAAAATGTTTGTCTAGGACACTAATTATTGTAAAAAGTTTGTCTAGGACTATAATTATTGTATAAGTTTGTCTAAAACACAAATTATTATAAAAAGTTTGTCTGGGACACTAATTATTGTAAAAAGTTTGTCTAGGACACTAATTACTGTCAAAGTTTGTTTACAAAAATAAGGTATTGACTGTACTGTTATATGCATAATCATCTTCCAATACAACGAAATATCGAGGATAATCTGTAGGGAGTACATTAATGGATCTTGAAAATTGTATTAGTTTACTCAATTAGGTATTTTGAAACATATTCTGATACCTGAATTCTTTCAAATTGAAGAACGATAATTGGGACTTACCATTTATAGCAATAAGGAGACGCTACAGAATTTATACAAGAATTTGGCAGGTAGTTTTGACAACAAATATTTAAGCAAAGATTCAATTTTAACCCAAGTCGATAACTGATCAATTATCTCAGGAACGGTTCAGCAGATTTTTATGAGACTAGGTAATATTTTATACCGCTATTTCATATCGCTATTTAAGGTTTCCAATGGAAATCATTTCTTTGGCAGAACGATTGCTGGGTCAGCTAGTACTTATATAAATTTAACAAATCGTAAGTATCTGTTTATAAAGAAAATATTTAATATCGATATCGTGCTGATTATATCATTTAAGAATATACAGTTAAAATATATATTTTATAATAAACATCTTTGGACAACTCACACACGGACATCTGTGACCAAACTAAACGTTAGCTTGTACTACTGCTCAGACAACTGATTAACATACATACCTATTTGTAAATATACGCTTTTATATGTATGTAGATATTTACACCCGGACACAGAACAAACATTCCTGCTCATCACAGAAAAGTTTGACCTGGGTGGGAATCGAACCCACAACCCTCTATGTAGTAGTCAGGCTCACTAACCACTAGACCAACCAGACTGTGATAATTATTATTATTTCAATTTCTTTCTCTGGATAATCCAGGTTTTTACAAGCTTTTATTTAACTTGCAGTGTATGTTTGTACATTAGTATATGTGTTTGTTACAGATCAAATCTTGCAAGCTCAATTAGAACTATTTTCTAGTTACACTACGGAGCGGAAATTTTGCACAAAACTTCCGTCCTGATAACAATACACTTTTATGATAAGCATGACCTGATACTACGTTCAAGATTGGCTCCAGACAAGGGGACTACTCAAAGGTTAGCAATGCAGTTATGAAATTTTGTGTATTTCTTTGTATTAGGGGTCTATACCTAAAGCTTGTGTTTTTAAATATTTAAATATATGTTTTCTTATTTAACATAGGGGATTATGTCGAAAGTAATTTAATTGAAAAAAAATTAAAAAAGTCATATTGTGGGAAACTACTGTCAGTATAAAGTTGGAGGAATTATTGATATTATTAATTTTTCATTAGGCCAACCTGGTTGTTGCCAAGCGAACGGATCTGAGGCCTCGAGAGCCAATTTTTTTTAACATCATCGTTCACGCGTTTGGTCGCTACAATTTTACCATAATATGTAAAAAAAGCTCGTAATTTTATATTTACATATTTTCCCTGACAACAAAATGCCGTGTTATTTGAAGTTATTTAGCAGTATAACTCACAAAATTAAAACATCAAATTAACAAGAATTTCTGGATTGTTCGTAAAAAGTCCTGGGACTAAGCTCGTAGCGGAAATGTTATAAACTTTTTACAGCCTTCGTCGGCGTGTGGTTGGCACTGGAGTTTTACGTTAAGCTAATTTACATTTTATACTTATTTCAAGAATTACTCAGGCTGGGTTAGGCTGGTTTGCCCGTGAAAACAGGTAGATTTTAAATTTGTTTATGAACTTAAAGGTTTGTCTGTACGGTACATTATTATGACAGGCCGGTTGGTCTAGTGGTTAGTGAACCTGACTGCTACACCAAAGGTCGTAGGTTCGATTCCCACCCAGATCAAAATTTTCTGTGATGAGCAGGAATGTTTGTTCTGTGTCCGGGTGTGAATATCTATTTAAGTATGTATTTAAAACTATATATGTATGTTTATCAGTTGTCTGATCACCATAGTACAAGCTAACGCTTAGTTTGGGTTCAGCCGTGTGTGAGTTGTCCAAAGATATTCATTTACTATTACTTATTGATACAATCATAGAATTAGGAGATACTAACATAAGAACCTATTCACTTTCGCCTTGAATACTCTCACAATAAAATCGAACGAAAATACCTACACATTTCTGTTATTCTAATACTTCACAACACATCTTTAAATATCCTTTAGTGTGAAAATATTAGCTGATGAAGTCATGGAGGAGCAACAGTGAGTCATTGCGAGCCCAGACGAAGGTCAAGGGTATTTTAGATGACAACATCTTAGCTACGGCACTCAAGGTCGTTAATGGTTACTTAAATTTCAATTTAAATGACCGATTTGAGTAATACGGCAGTACGGGAGCAAGTTCCGCTTATAAGCAAAGTAGTAAATCGAAAACATTGGTCTCCGGTCTTATCCACAGGTCTTTATTGGATAAATATAATTTGAATTAATGCGTTTATTTTATATCTATAGTACACGTCACTTCTTATCAAGAAGCGAGGCTGAAATGACGCGGGATGCGTTAGGGGTGAGCGTTGTGAAAGGGGTTATGTTACGAGTACTCACGATATATGTTTTTCGCACCAATATAGAACATAATGTACACAATCCACGATGAATTTTACTTTAAAAAGTTGGCGTTTTAGTCAAGCCTGATCGATTTTAAAATGATATACAGATGTTTTTGTCATATTCTGATGATAAAACAATCAGTACAAAGAATATTCACGGACATACATTTTTTTAACAAAATAAACTTTAAAATGCTCTATTGAAAAGCATTGGGGAACATCGGATAAGGCGCAAACTCATGTACACTAGGGTCCATGTATTTCACCGGTGCTACAGTGACAAAACTCACGGTAGAAGCTCCGGAATTCGGTATAAGAAAGAAAGAAAAAAGTTTATTCGGTGGAACTTTTACAAGCTATTCAAATTTACAACTTCTTCTAAATGACGCTACATATTTATTGTGTTTAACATACAAATAAAATTACAATAGTACTAGGATTCCCAGAAAGGGTCCAGCACTGGGATATACCAGTGGTGGCTTGGTCAATTGGCGACGTAGGACGCAGAAAACAAGAAAATTGTAAAGGTATGGAGTAGGTATGTGGAATTTTTAACCATTAAAAGCCCTGTGCTTTATAAAGGATTACTTCTTCACTCAATTATAATTACGTATAAATTTTTAATTTTGGCACTGTTGACAATTTTAACATGTCAGTGTATTAATTTATTGTCTTATTAACCTACCAACTATTTTTACAGTATGTAAAATGTACTGTAAATTTGATTGATTTATTTTATTCAGATTTTATTATAATTTTTATATTTTTTCGCTGTTCTTGATTGTACATTGTCGTCGCCTATAATTGTCCTGGCGCTAAAAATTATACTTTTATTGAATTCTTCTTTATAACTACCTTTTATTATTCAGAATGTTGGTGATTCAATAAATAAATAAATCGTAGCTACCCCTTATATCAGAAAATAATAGAATATCTTGTTCACCGAACAACTTCACCGATCTTTTGTATACGTAAGTAAACTTGAAAAACGCTAAAGAAAAAAAGAAAAAGAAATATTTATTCACCGTGATGCTTCACATCAACAACATATTTTAAATAGACAAAACAAAATGAATAATATGTTCATTTTAAAATGTATATTCTTTCGTAAAATTCGACCAACAATCCGCACTGGAGGTGCGTGATGGACTATGTAGAACTTTATTACAATAACAATACAATACAAATTGCAATATCTGATGTATCGTACCATATTACCTATATTACATTATATATACATATACAAAGTGGAGATGATAATATATCATTTTGTGAAATAATTAAATATACTAAAGTAGGTTGTGTGAATGAATTTATATAATTTTAACAATATTGCTTTTATTTTTTCTTCATGACGTTTAAACTAACTTTTTCAAGTTGTATTATTTAATCTATTTCGAAACATAGTTCACAGATAGCCTACATCCAGGTAATGAACATAGGATACATTTTATCCCGACTGTAGGTTCCCCTGGGATAATATGATTTATATATGTGGATTTCATTTCCTTTACACGCTAACCGTTGAACAGATCAAAATGAAACTTGGCACACATCTGGGATAACACATACACATAAATTAAATTCACACGAAGCGACATGATTAAAAATCGATCACCTTAAGATTATTAAGAATAATTTATTATTAAGATTAATTTATTATTAAGATTACAATTTACTGTTAAGATTATTATTACTAACTTTAATATTAATTAAGATTTCAATGAAAAACATTTAGGTCAATTATTACACATATATCTCTGATACTTTGGCATAAAATCTGAACGATATACAAAAAAAAGTGGATGAACTCAAAAATTCTAACTGAATTATATAACAGACGAGTGGTCCTTTGATGCTAAAATTAGTTATTGGAAAAATTCCAGCACTAGCCATTGTTTTAACACGATGACCAATGTGTGTGAAGAAATATATCACCATAGTATAAGCTGAATTCAATATGTGCGTATCAGAAGCTGATTATCACTTGCTACGGTGAAGGGAAATATAGTGAGGAGATCTGCACTCCTGTGAGTGCTCCACATAGTTCTCGAAGGTGTTTGAAGTCCACAAATCCGCGCTTGGCCAGCGTGCGGGATTATGGACTGTACCCCTCACAATCGAGGAGATCCGAGCCCAGTAGTGGGACATTTACATTACCCTAATAAAGTCAAACAACCTACAATCGCTGATCCGAACTAAAACAGTATCATAAATCGAGCGTGTAACGACTGAACATCCCTCATCCTAAAGCTTTTTTCATACTAGCTGTACCCGGTGCGCGTTGCTACGCATCAACTCATCAACCATGTGATCGACATCATTTTGGCATCAAAACCTATTCCAGAGAATTCTGTACAAACAAACTCACAAACATTCATTTGTATTATTATGTACATATATATATATATATACATAGATAGCATTAATTTTTGAATGTCAAATATTCTGGATATACTAACATTTCCAAAGGCCATAATAAAGACGATGAAACGGCGATAAAAGATACAAAATTACATACATACAAAATTGAAAAGTTTGTACGGAAAAAAATTTTGATCTAATTTGTACAGAATATTATAGGGTGGCAGGTGACTAAGTTAATTTGCGGGTATAATATTTTCTCAGTACACTTACAGTAATAATTAGTAACGGAATTTTGTTCTGCTGCGTTCAGCTGCCTTATTTGTATGAATAAACAGGTACTCGCTCAGTCCTTATCAAATAAGTTATTCATATAAATGAAGAATATTCGAGTTGCAATTATTTTATGAGAATACTGCCTTCTCTTCGCTTCGAAATATCAAGTTACACAAAAAGTAGATAATCATCTCAACCCATCACAGCCCACTATTGAGCACGGGTCTCTTCTCTGAATGAGAAGGTTAAGGCCACCACGCTGGCCAAGTGCGGATTTGCAGACTCCACACACCTTTGAGTTTTGCAAACTCCCCGGCATGTAGGTTTCCTCGTGATTTGTTCCTTCACCGTGATAGCGAGTGACATTTAAATGTTTAAAACGCACATAACTCCGAAAAGCCAGAAGTGCGCGCCCCGGCATTCGAACCCGGACCTCCCGAGTAGGAAACCGAATTATTTACCACTAGCTATCACCGCTTTAAATAGATAATGTGACATAACTAATTTGAATTAGTCGAATTTGCACCCAGTATAGACATATGGTATCGCGGACTTTTTGTACATATTGATGTCCTGTTCATAAAACTGTAGTACATCACTTTGTTCTATTCTCAATAATGTCTGCAGCATACGCGATATAAGGATTTTTTTGGTATATTTTTCACACGTTAGGTTACATTATCGAAGTTTCATACGGACCCCTAACGTTTTTAAAAATAATTTATACCCTATTTTCATTATGAATAATATAAGAAATCTAATCAAAATGGGCACAGTAGTTCTTCTATATAATATAAATACAGATTGTTTTCTCATGAAATACATATATAAAAAAACAGTTTTCCTCCTACAGTATTTAAATTAACCTATCTGCAAACCTGCGACAGAAAAAATATTTAAATACAATGTTAGATCATTATTCTATACAAAGTGTAAGCAGGAAAGCAAAATAATATTTCAACTTTCACGTCAACGTCAAATTTGACAGCGGACCTATCTGTCATTTCATTAATGTCAGTCAAATGTCAGTTGTCAACAGATTCTTCCCGCCATCGCAGTCTCGCCACGCTCAACGTAATTAAACAATTTGGGACATAGTTGCTTCATCTCCTTCCATTTCATAGTCCTAAAGGACATATAAACAAACATACATACATTGATTTATTTAATACTAGGAACCTGTTTGCGGTTGAAATTCAACCGTAAAAGAAGTAATTTGTCATACACATTACTGAAGTTGCCGAACGACAGTGAGTGTGAAAAATATAGTAGTGTGTGTAGTTTTTTATATAATAAATTAAATTTAATGTATATTTATATATTTTTTTCTACAATTGTTCTCCATTTTAACTGTGCCAACATTCATATACCTCCGTCCGAATAATTTTCGTAGAAAAAAGTACAAAGTTACCTTTCAAGTTTTCCTTCATATTAATAAATAGATATATGTAGATATTATTAAACTAAAGGTGAGGCACAGGTTAGGTGGTATTTATTATGCGTCGCGAATGGCGCAGCCTCGACCAGCACTTTAATTAATAATTATTTCTCGATTTGTAGCGTACGTTCGGAACAATGCGACGCGCCTTTGTTGCTCAGTCGGGCACAACCAGGGCACGCCGCCAGCTGTTACCAGGATGGAGGTTTCTGCATCTTATCCTTCTCGATATTACTCATTTATTGGAATACTTTTCGTCAGTATCGCGTGTTATCACGGACGGACCCTAGCATTCTATAAAAATCAAAGATCTGGTGTTTCGCTATAACTTTGATTGATTTTAAGCAGTTTTATAATTATTTATTTAGTAAATTTATATAAATATGTTTGTTAAGAAATGTTGTACATTTCTGACCTCGCATCTCTTCAAGCTGGGGTCCGTGGCATTTTGCCACACATGCCACCCAATAGCTACGCCACTACTGAGGTGTTACTAACCCGTTGCCTCCCCAGAAGGAAGAATAAGACTCACGCGCGCTGGGCAGGAAAAAACTATGCAGAAAGTAGCTTGTCCTACCACTGAGCAACTGACTTCTGTTTCCTCTTACGACACTCGTCTGCCAGCATTGACTTGACTAATCCTAATATACACCTTAATAACAATACAAAAACCGCTTTAAAGAAACCATAAATCTCTGACTAACTTTTGTATACTTTTAATACAAATTTAATATTCATAACAAAACTTTACTGGATGCAAATTCGATCTGGAATCTTTCCCATACAAACTTGACGATTTCGTATTGTAAAAATTACACCAAATATATAGTTAGGTGCAAGAATCGTAATTGTCAGGTTAGGTCCGAGTATAGTTAGGTACAATTCAAAGTATTCTAAATAAGTTGTAAACATTTTATTCCACTGAAATTCCTTGCAAAACCGTTTTTATTGTTGGGCACTGAACCGAATATTTATAAATGAAGGTTAACTTGAAAAGATGTATCGAAACTAGAATTATTACCATTAAATCTATGTCAGTACTTAAGACTAGGGATTGTGTCTTATACATTTACTTAGTAGGTAAGCAATTCTTTCTTAGAAAATAATTGTCAGTGCAACTTCGACCCGGAATAAATATAAACAAACCATAAAAAAAATATTCTGTAGGGTTTTCACCAACTTACATAATTGAAGTTTTTTCCACTAAACTACTCCTTATATTTTTGAAAATTAGTTAATAAATTAAGTATTGATCAACGCACAAGTAAAAACTACAAATAGATTTAATCATACCAGTCACACAAAAAAATTACAACACACAACATCGTTCACAAATTCATACTCTGACATCCTTAATTTCACGAAGGAGTTAACAACATTTCACACTATTGAATTTGTTTTATACTTTTATAATTTATTGACTGTCGTTTTAATACAACTTATGCATTTGTCACCAAGCAAATAGCATAATTTAAAAGTAAAAGTTTTTGAAAATATCATGGAACAAAAGAGTTAACAACTGATAAAACAACAAAAAGTTTAATTCTCCTGTTTGTCGCAGGTTGCTAGTCAGTTTGTTATTAAACATTCCAGATCGAATTTGCATTAGAGATGCTGGCGTCAGAGGCGACAGAAGCCAGCTGCTTTATCAGATAGACGTATATTTGTTATTTGAGTTATACAAATAAATATCTCAGGACAACTCACACACGCGGCCATTTGATCCCAAACTATGCATTTTTGCTTGTACGATGATTAGACAACTGATAAATGTATGTATCACACATTTGTATTGTTCATCCTATTTGCGATACTGGGAATCCTGATGAGTATGTAACTGCTTATTTATTGACCCATCCGACTCAAGGGTGCAAGGCCAATGGTCACATGATGGCCAGACTATATCTCTGGCCTAGTTACTACAGACTTGCTTATCAGTCGGTAATGAGATCGGCTGATAAATATATTGAAGTCACTTTGTTTGTAACAGATGATGATAAGATGGTAGTCGGTTAGATAGGCCTTCGGGCAGCACAAAATCTCCCATAATTGGGTTTGCCACTTTCTGCTCCAGGAATCAGCTTAAGAACAGGCTGGAGTACGTTTTAGGCTTCCTCAGTTATGAGGAAACACTCGTTATAAGATCATCAGTGTTGAAGTCATGCAGAGTTAGAGTTTTGGACGTGGATTTTAGATTCTATTATTCTGGATGTATGAATTCAAACCATAAATAGTTCACAATTGAAGATGGGTCTTTCTTCGTGGCTGAAAAAGCCTAAAGGAAACTCCACCTCTCTGTTCCAGTGCAGAATTCTCTAGTAGTAGAGAAAACGATACACATATAAATCGTTTAGGTCGTTATTACAATAACTTTTAATACGTTTTTTATACAAACATTTTTTTGTGATCACAGAACAAAAATAACATTAATTAGTTTTCGCGTAACAAGGTAGGTAACTAACATTGTAGATAATATTATAATCAATATTTTGTATTTACAGTTATAAATAATTATATTCATGTGACAAATACTGTAGGTTGATAAATCGTAATGTTTTTGTATTTATTTATATCAAGTTACCAAAACAGTTGTTACGAAGGTATTCAAATATATGTATGTCGGATGGTGGCGGAATAAAAGCAATTATGGCTGATACAACTTTAATCTTCTTTTTATTCTTTTCATATCCATGTCCTTTTACGTCGTTCCTATTATTTTTCTCCTGTTACTCTTCTCTTGTTTTTCCATTCTTTTTAATAACATTCATCGTCTAACCTGCCATTCCCACATATGTATGTATCTATATAATTTTTTAGTTGGTATGAGGAAAATATATACAAATTTCTATCGCAGAATGTGTTCATAATTAAATTTTTTAAGGGATCAAGAGAGACGCAGGAATAGGCAGTGACAGGTGACTTCAAAGTTCAAACACCTTAGAAAATTTAATGCGGTATTCCCACGAGAGCAGGAATTTTTCCTTCATTGAGTAATTCTAATACGATCTTTGAAATTTTTTACCATACAAACTTGTCAAGTTTTTATGGGACTATTACCATACAAACTTGTCAAGTTTGGATGCCAGATCAAATTTGCACCGTGTACACGAGGATTCGAACTCAAGCTGCCTTATTATCACTGTCTGATAACAGCCATATAAATAATTGAAAATGAATGCGTTTTTCCGCAGTTTTTATGTCGATTACATATTAGGTTGCCCACGCAGACCAGTTTATTTCCTGTACGAGCCGCTAACCGGTGAGAATATTACGTTATTTAATAACTTAATTTGTACCGTTTGCACATTCCTTGTATTGATTGAAATGCGTCTTTTACAACTGTTAATTGCGTATATCAGCTGTGTGTGTTTACATATATGTTAGGATTTCTATCCTTATCATCTCAACCCATCACGGCCCACTATTGAGCACGGGTCTCTTTTCTGAATGAGAAGATGAAGGCCATAGTCCACGCTGGCCAAGTGCGGATTGGCAGACTGCACACACCTTTGAGTTTTGCAAACTCCCCGGCATGCAGATTTCCTCACGATGTTTTCCTTCACCGGTATAGCGAGTGACATTTAAAAGATTAAAGCGCACATAACTCCTAAAAGTCAGAAGTGCGCGCCCTGGGATTCGAACTCGGACCCGCCGAGTAAGAGGCCGAATTCTTAACCACTAGGCTATCACACGCTTCAGGATTACTACGGTGGTGATAAAATTAGTTTGAAATGTAAATCGATGTGATTTATTTTATTGTGTTATAGATGATCTGCATTTTTATAAGTTCTATAAAGGTAAAATTACTTATCCTATGGTATAGTAATTTATATTTGTTTAAAACGAGATGCCGTCAAAAATTTTTTAAGGTTAAAAATTGCAATAAACAATTGGGAACAAGTTTGAAAATTTAGTTTCAATATGCAAAACAAATACGTAGTAAACTATCAACTGAAAAATACGTAATTTCTACTTCAACACATTAATGGCCCGCTACTGGTCACTCGTCCTCTCCGACGAGGCCCAGAACATACTCCATTACGCTGCTCCAGTTATTTCAATACTCTGAAATAATTGATAAAACATCTACTCAGTTACTTATCAGCCGATTGACGGAAATTTTATACTCACTACGGGTTCTTGCGATAACCCAACTCCGTCGTTGATTATAACTATTACGACTTAATAACCTATATTAAGCATTATATTACACTAGCTGGGGTCCTCGACATTGCCCGCAGACTGGACTTCCGAGAGAACAGTACTTAAATTTTTACTCAGTGTTCTTTGTTGCGTAGGATAAGCTACTTCTTGATCTATCTTACTTGAACAGAAAGAAGAACAGTACTTAAATATTTATTCAGTCTTCTTTTTTGCGTAGGATAAGCTACTTCTTGATCTATCTTACTTGATGGTAAATGGCAACGATGTCTAAGATGTTGGACACACTAACTTAGTAAATGCCTATTCACTCTTCTCTTGAAGACTGTGGCATCATACGTAGGCTGAGGATGAATTTTGTTATATCCCTACTCCATAAAAGTTCTCAAAACATTATGAGGTTCTACAAGAGAAAGAGAAGGAGACCCTTGATCTAGTTGGTGCGTTGGTCTAGTGGTTAGTGAATCTAGCTGTTGGGTAGAAGGGTTTGAGTTCATTTGTTCCGGCTAATCTCTTGAACGGCAGATCCGATTTGACAGGAATTTTACTGGTAGGTAGCTGATGTAATAAGGACCAAGCTGGGCTTTTACTTTAGAATTATAAAATATTGGTTGTCGTAAAATCTACAAATTGAACAATAACTTTTGTTAAATTCCGCGCGGACGAAGTCGAAGATGCGTAATATGAAAACACGAAAAGTTTTTTTTTCAACATCTGTGATCATAATTAAATTACGTTAACATTAAGTCATAAATACAAACCACAATGGGCAGCGGAATATTTCTAAAGACATCAGTTCAATTCAAATAGTTTCTTTAGTAATCATTGGACCTTTAGGCCTCTGTCTGGACCCGGCCTCCTCTGTCAGGTTATCACGCTGATAACTACGCCCCACTCAACACTGTATCGAATGCGTATGTACCTACTAAATAATTTAAATTGACTGTAAAGCAAATGTTGTAATTTAATTATAATTTAACTATGGTCCGCCTCCGGCTTTGCTCGCGTATTAGGGTGATAATATGTACTGGTTTAAACATAGGAGTATATTATCAGTCTATAATATTCCCTGTACCAAATTTCATTCTGATAATTTTTGAGTTAGTAGTTTTTACGTGAAGGACATTACCAGTCTATAATGTTTCCCTGTACCAAATTACATTGTGATTATTTTTGAGTTAGTAGTTTTTACATGAAGGAGTAACAAACAATCCATTCTTTCATCCTTCCATCCGAATTTTTTTTACCTTAGATAATCTAGCGCTTGACTACGATCCCACCTTTTGGTAAATGGCGATTAAGTCTTTTATTTAACTTGCAGAGTGTGTTTTGTATATTAGAATGTAAGTATAGTTGTTTGTTATGAGTTAAATCTAGTAAGCTTAATTAGACCTACTTCCTCTTTCACTACGGAGTTTAGTCTATCTTTCACGTCGAACCGGAGCCACGGGCGGATTGTAGTACTGTATTATTACAGACTTTGAATTTGTGGTTACTTGATTTATACATTTTTAAGTAACTTAGTTTATCATATATATTTACATAACACTTCCTGGTTCGCAGCGTGAAGTTTTAGCCTCGCTGGTGCTGCAGAAGCCCATGCTATAAATCACTCACCATCCGGTGACGTTACCACGTTTGCCTGATTTTATCTGCTACTATTTGTTTTTAAGATAAGTCAATAGGAAAAACGTAGTATAATCCACCAAGTTATAGTTTATATTTATTTATACGGATACGTATTAAGTAACTAAGAAATAACGACTATCTTGCTATCACTTATACTTAACTTCTAAATGTAGAAAACTGGTTATGCATCTCCCAGGATGCGGTTAAAATGAATTTGCATTAAACTAAGGCAGCGTGATATAACTGCATGCCTATTAGCGAGGCTATAAATCAAAGAAAAATCCACTAGAACAAACGTTTCCTTATTTTATTTTAGGATTATTTTATATATATATATATATTTTACACTAGAAACTGCCCTTGCTTCGCTTTGGAAGAACCAGTTACCAGAAAACTGTAACGGTTAGACATACACTTTCACTGATTTATTTGTAGATATTGATTTCCTCTATAAAACTGTAGCACATCACTTTGGTCTATTGTCAATCATTTCCGCAGCGTATGAGATATAAGGATTTTTTTGGTACTGTTTTCACACGTTGGATTACATTAGTGTAGACAACCAAACCAATTTATGTTACACTAACAAAGTGAACAACACTTATGATACAATAAATATGTATCGCTGTCTGTAGACGGATAGACGATTTTTGGGAGAAACTATTACTATGGTTTTTACTAAGAAATAGAATCCAAAACAAATTTTCTTAGAATTTTGAATATTTGTTTGTTTGGGGCATGCTAATCTCACTAGCCGCTTATTACTAGCTTTTCCCCCGACTTCGTCTGCGTGGTGCATCCCGTGTTCAAGTCACCCTCTCCACATCCTCCCCCGTCTTCTCTCCCAATTTTCACCCTTCTCCCTTCTTCACATCCTTCTTCGCGTATAAAAGTCTCCCGGTGGTTTTATCATCATCTTTATATTTCCCATCACTTGTTATAAGCTACTGCGTTATCGCCTAATCTCTTAAATCTGTATCATACAGAAATTATAAGACTATAAAAATACTGCACTAAATGGTGGTAAGGTCATATGCCCCTTGTTTTGAACTAATCTACGAAAAAAAATCTAGTCTAGGCTAAATAAAACAAGACCCATCTACTACATAGATATTGCAACCTACACTTACGTACGTCTGTTATTTTATGCAATAAGAACAAGTATAATTGATGAGCTCGTGTCCGAATCACGTAATGCTTGCCGAATGACCGTAAAATTACACAATGGTCGAAGATACCGTCCATTGATACGTAAATCACTTTCGTCAAATCTCGACCACTATGAGATAATTTTGTTGAGCCTCAATTCTCACAGATGAACCAGTCGGGTATAATACTCGCAGCGTACCTGACAGTCGATTTCGTAATGGCATTATCTTATCAGATTACGGATTTGACATTTTAATGACTTAAACTATTTTTTTTTCTTAAATTAATATACGAGTAATCTTGCAATTTTGGGGAATTAATGAACTGACAGCAGTGCCATCTATCTTTTGTTAATGTCAAACTAAATAATTGTTTAATGATTTAGTTGATTGTGCCTATGAAGTAATTTATTTTGTTTAGTCTTCATTCTCACGGATTAACCAATCGGGTAAATAATGGTAGCAACCTACAGTCAATTTCGTAATGAAGTTATTGATCTTATCAGTTTGCGGATTTGACACTTTAATGACTATTCTTTCTTTGTTATGACTTTAACACGTTCTAGTAGTAGTTCTAATATATGCGATTTCGTGCAATTTTTGGGAACTAATGCAGTGACAGGTAGAAGTGCCATCTCTCTTTTGTTAGTGCCAAACTGAATAATTGGTTACTGATTTAGTTAATTATACAAATGATACTACGAGAAAAGTATTTCATTTTGTTGAGCCCCAACTCCCACAGATGAACCATTCGGGTGTAATGGCTGCAGTCTACAGTCAATTTCGTAATGACATTTGCGGACGTGACGTGCACGTTAATGACTTCAATTATCCTTTTAATGCTAATATGTAATACGACCAAACGAAACAATAATATCCTATTTCGTGTAATTTAGAGAAATATTAAAATGACAGGTAGCAAGACCATCTATTTTTTATTGTGAATCCCAATCATAGGTTACTAATGTAGTTGATTGATTTAATTGAATTTAGTGTTTGGATATTTTACAAAGGTTGCGGAGGTATCGACAAAAACTGGTTCCTGGTTGCTATACCTAAATACGGAATTATTATTCTTGACTGTTAGAATAACAAATATTTAATAACTAAATGTTTCTTCTATCTCAATGAAGTTAATAGGCGATCAACTATTTTATAACACAGATTAAAATTCTACTGATTACTAATTACCTATTAATATTTAATATTACTTAACTATTAATATTTTATAGTTTTAATTTTATTTATATAGTCGGAATTTTTATGCATAAAAACAGAATGAATTGTATGTAAACAATTAATTAATTATTGAATGTGTTGTTGTTTGTTTATGAATTTTTGTTTATGGGCCTCAGTTGCCCGTTAGAAATAAAATACAAATAAATAAAGCATTGCTACTGACAATATTTTAAAAACAACTTTGTACATTGGACTAGCGATTAATATGTGTTTACCTCTAACTTGTGTCAACAAATGCTAAGGTTATTAAACTTACAAATATTTCGCTAGACGACGGTAGATAGGCAAAGTGACTTATCTTTGGTTATCAGTGTTTTTTAAGCCGGGTAATTATTTGTGGCCTAATTATTTTTATCTTTTTTATAAATTAGTTATAGGTACGTACACGCAAAAATTTTTGTTTGTGATTATAGATCCGGGTCTTTTATCGATATAATAATTTGTATATTTTTATAAATATACACTTTTTTATTTTTGAGAGTGAAAACTATAATTTTTTTACATTCCTATTCTGCGCTAGGAAAGCGTGAGTGCCGGATGGCGTCATGGGTGCACCCAGCTTTTGCTCAGGGGGGGAGTGGAGGACTCGGGAGGAAGACAAGCTAGATTTTACGGCCAATGGTGGACAATACCCTTGACCAGACTATCCTTTCATCTATTACATAAATATTTGCTTTACCTGACTGGATTTAATTAGACCAAATTTTCACTAGATGGCGGTTTAAGTTTAACTATTAGGTATAAGATACAGAGCAAAGTTAGGTATATGTGAATATTAAGAATATTATGTAACACTGCTATGCAATACTGACAAGTCGTTATGAAGCATCTTGTTCGTGAATCTTCTAAGTGCAGGCTGTAGGCGGCAACGCGGGCGACCGACCCGCGTGGGTTCTTTGTCAGTATGGTATGATTAAGGGGACCATGCATTCCGTTTTGTGCGGGACTGTCCCTGTGTAGTCCATTTTTTACATCAGTCACATTATAGGAGGAGATATTATTAGTGGACCGTGATTTGAAGCCATGGAAATAGGAATGTCCCGTTTTAATTACAAATAATATGATCAGTATAGGTGTGATAAACTCTGGTTTATTTTCTGTTTGGCGGCTGAGTGCAATGTGTCATTTATTTTGGTTGTTTTAGAGTGTTGCAAGGTTTGGTTAACACCTAACCTTGGTTAGGTTAACCTAAATTAGGTAGTGCTGAGATGATTAATGAAAGTAATTGGTTTATTTTTCTCTTTTGGAATTGTGGTTCAAGGTGTGACCGAATTTTAAAGGTCTCTCGTAGTAAATGGTTTCAAGAGGTATTTTGTTTAGATTTATGATTAGGTAATGCATGAAAGCATTCAAAGCCCAGCGGCTTCGATTGAAAGCGATCTTAAAAGTGCAAACGGGACTGTCAGTAGAAGGATGGGTGACTGCTAGTGCCAAACACTTTGAAACCTGTATAGAAAGAAAGAAAAAATAATTTACTGGGCCTACTTGCCTATTTACATATGTACAGTTGTATACAAAGCAGCTACATCTTGGTACTTCCCACACCGAAAACTTGCCGAATAAAACAGTAAATATCTATAGGACGGATTTAGTTTTATATAGACCAAAAAATATTACCGTCCTTACCTCTTATAGTTCTCAGAACAATGTAACCATTCAACAGTTTCATCCAAATGATATGACAAATCCTCTTTGGTATTATTTCTAAGCTAATCAAAGCTTAATCATTCACCATAAATAAGACGGAGTAGCTGAAAAATCGGTTCGTTAATTTGTCGCTCGTCCAATCTGCTTTCCGTGTGCTCTAGACCGCCTACTCCTACTAAGCCTGCTCAGTAAATCCGCCATGGGTTGTAAATTAAATAGATTCATCATTATCATAATTGTAATAAGTGTCAAAATCTAGGCTCGGCTCAAATGTGAGAGGTACAAGCCATAGTGCACCGCGCTGGCCAAGTGTGGAGAGGTGGATTTCACACACCTTCGACAATTTTATTGGGAACTCTCAGGCGTGCAGGTGCCTGGTGATCTCTCTTTTTTCACCGAAGGAAACATTATCGTTTCCGAACTTGTGACACGGACATATTATTTTGTTCTTTTTCGGTTCGAACGACCAACGTTCAAACCGTTAGGCTATCACTGTATTAGCATTGTAATATGAAATAAAATCAGGATATTAAAATCATTCAAAGAATAAATCGAAGTCAATGAACAGCGCAGTGAGATTCGTTTTACATTTCTAATACCAAATTACTTCCGAAGCTATAATGACCGTCTTTCGATTTGATTTTGAAGTTTAAATTATTACCTACTTCCCAGCCAAACGACTTCCATACCTACTGTTCACAAAATACATAATTATTACGATTAAGAATTTAATTATAGGATATCCTTAAGATGCATACATTTCAGTAATATATCTAGGTTGTTGTGTTCTTAAGTGTATTAATAAAATACTTGTATACAATACGATTTGAATCTGATTTTATGTTTTTAGGATTCTAATTGAAATTATAAAAAATTTGCGTAAACAAATAAATCTGTAATGTTTTATAAGTTATTGTGAAATAAATCAATTGATAAAAAAAAATTATAACTCGTCTTGGCGGGGTGCTATCGTGCTTCCGGATATATTTAAGAAATGTAGGTACATGATGTTACCCGATATGTCATTTTCGAAAGAACTTTTCAATTAACACTTGTTAAATGTAGAATTTTTTTTTATCTATTTTTTTCAGTGAACTTTCTACTAATAACCTAACCTTGGTTTTGATAATCCTTTATTTAATTAAAAAACATAAT
>DWJZ01003094.1:0-17807 GCA_018249125.1 Asbolis capucinus
TGATAAATAAAAATTTAAATCCATTTTCGCGACTTATGACCAACTTGCGCCCAACCCATGCCAACAGGGTGGACGGGTGGGTTATACACGAGTTGCCCCACTCTCGTTCACTCTTGCGCAGTTGTCTAGCATCTCACAAACATTCTGGATAACTGAACACGTCTAAGTAAACACTCACAAGGCCCGCTGCGATGGGGATGCGCGTTGAAGTTGTTTCAAGGCGGAGGGCCGCCGCGGCCTTCATGCAAACAAAAAACATCTCTTTCGCTTCGCATTACACCAAATATCTTCGAAATACAACATCAATACTTTCGTCAATTGTTTCCTTAGGTCGTTATTAAATCTATTTTAGTGTAATGTAACTGAAATACATTTCGACGTATGTGTAGACGACAGTTGCTGTAAAGGTGTGTTGAGAGTGTATTTGACCATTATTTATTGGACACACTAGACTCCCGCCGACGCACTTTTTATGTTAAATATTTCGCCTTAAACTCGTATTCTGTGGGTCATTCACCTCCGCAAGTGTACACGTGCTAATTGATATGGAAACGACGTAGTAAATAATGTTAAAGTATGTTACGACATTTAAAGGGCTAGATATAGGTTGCACGGATATAGAAGGCTTTCACGCTACCACCAGCGGCAAGTGGTGGGCACGCAGCCATAGATAGACATAGTTAGCTACTATTATTACTATAGGCCAATTACAGTGACCATACGATTTAAGTAATTTTATTAACATCTAAACACTCTGTAAAGGCTTTTAGGGGCATATATTAGAGTAAGAGTTACAATGTAAGAGTATGAAAACGTACCCTGTGTCACGTTGAAGACGGTTCGTCAATCCTTTAGGAACACTTCACATACCGCGGCACAGAATCCAACGAAGGCATGAACCTCTTGGATCTTCACCACAAATTCGAACACAGCCACTTTTAACGAACTTACGAAGCACGGTACATGGCGACGGCGTGATTTAGCCAACATTCACTCAGACGAAAGCCCCGTATTACCACACACACGGACCGATGTCCACAATATCACTTCCAAACTACTCACTGACTAGCTGAAACATCGCGAACTGGAACTAAAACAATATGTGACGTGTTGAGAACAACATTGCTGGAAATCAAGCGAAATAAAACAGTCGCTAGCGAACGTTGTTAAGTTAAAACTAAGTTGAGTCGAGCTAGCGGCGACGAAAGACCGTTGATCCAGTTGTGCGGTCGATAAAGCGGTCCGTCTGCTTTACCGACGCCATGCCACTGACGTACATATTTCCGTCGCGTTCCCACAGCGACGGTTAGAACGAGACGGCCGCATTGAGAGAGCGGGAGAAGATACAACCTGCGCTGCGCGTGAGCAGAAAAGGCTTTCAAAGAGTCAACTCAATATAACCATAGCAACAGGTGAATTGTGTGAGTGTGTGAGTGCATTGTTGCGAGTTTTTTTCGTTGTGTGTTAATGTTTTCTTGATTGTGGTATACTGATAAAATAGTATTTTGTTCGGCGCTATTTTATCTAGCCGCTGTCATTACCTCGATAACGCTACCAGGCATGCAATTAAGGGTATATTGTTAACGCATAATAAGTTTTTCGTAACGTGCCGGACTGACAGAATAACAGAAAATGTCGTTGATACCGATCTGAGTGCGCGTGTGGAGTGAGAGGTGTGATAAAAGTCGTTTTTATTTATGATTTTGAAATGAAGGTGATTTTTCCAGGTTACGTATAGAGAAATACTGAGCGGTAATAGTGAATTATCTATACAACATAGCGGGTTGTTTAAATAATATTCTTAAATAAATTTTATAGTAAAAAAACAAGAACTTTTTTAGGTGTTCACCCACTACCAATAATAAATTACAATCGATCATGATCTCCCCTGCCTAACGAAGATCAGCTCGATGACCGGCCAGGGCTATTTAAAAACAAAAATATGCCGACTAACGAGTATCATATAATTTCTAGGCATTCTCGAAGAAAATTCAATGCAAAAAATAGTAGCAATTACGAAGTAGGTTTTAATACAATCAACAGAATTGCCTTTAATGTAATAAAGCGCCATCTAGTTTCAATACTTGAAAATTCATTGACTTCCGTTAATGTGTGAATTTGATGTTAATTATGCAGTTACTGAAATAATGTAAAAATTATACGAAAACAAGCTAGGGGCGACGGCCTTCCCAAGACGGAGCTACACACATAACTTAAAGAGATGAATTTTTAATCTTTTCTGAATGCACCGCTATACTACATAAGTCATGTCAGTACAAATTGAAATGCTGTATGGTATATTGGTTCAAGCTATTTGTTGTCTTCCAGTTAGTAATTGTCATGAACTTTTTTCAAACCTCAGAATGTGGCATAAACAGAAACGATCAAAACCAGCTGTCAAGGTCGGTGAATTAGGGGCGTAATTAGAGTTCGTTTGTTTGTCACGAGGGGTTCAGAGGGGTGGTTGGGGTGGAGTGAGAGGGGCTGGAAAACTAATAATCCGTTCGTAATCAGAGCCCTCCAACTGGGAAGAAGTGTTCGCGCCCATTAATCTTTATCCATCACGGGGGAGGATAGTGCGTCAATAAACTGGCATTGATTACACTCCAGCCGAGTGGGACATCGGTGCTGGTCGTTGACATCGATTTACAGTCTTCCTGGCCTGGTCTTACTGGCCAGTGCAACTTCCAAAATAATGTTATATAAATTAAAATTAATAATCGGGACAGAATACCTGTTCTCGATATCGACGGCTAGGGCGCGGCGCTGGACACCAGCACTACACCTAAACCGCAATTGATTAATGAGAACGACAACACAAACTGAACTCAAACATTTTTATAGGCTCATTCTGCGATTGCAAAGGTGTATCTGAAAGAACCAAATATCTAAACATATACTGTCATAAATTAAGCAAACTCAATATAAGCTCACACATGACGTCCCTGGAGAATGGACATGCAAAACATACTCACAGAGATCGCTCAGGGCGCATTAGCGGCAGCGGTAGAAGGAGAAAGCGAAGCAATTTAAATTGTATTTATTCCAAAATGAAGGTAATTGCTAAAACGTAATGAGAGGATTGTTCAACTTTAGTGTCTAATCAGGGGATTGTCTCGTGCTCCAGTTTATTGGTGTCGTCAATGAACGACCCCCTCCCCGCGCCGGCCTCAGCTGGCTCTCCGGCGCCGCGCGCTCGGAGACAAACGAAGTAATTACGAATTGAGATTGGGGACGACAAGTAGCTCAAATGTGGATATTACACGGTTAAAATAGCAAAATTGGTTCCTTTTATAGAAATAGCTGTATATTGAGGGCATAAGCCACATCAAAAATGTTCAACGAACAATATATACGAACTGGTACTGAAGTCACCTGCTGAAATACCAATGGACCGGCCTCATAGTTCGAACAACCGATGACCGATGGGGAAGAACGTCCTGTAATCTCTAATATTATCAACAAGAAACCCCCGACCAGGCAAGGTAACGAACAGAACAAAATACGGGGCATAGAGTGGATTAAGAAAGCTGAGATCCAGTTGCAGTAGCGCAAAAAGACTCATCGATAAACTGATGGATGGAAGTCACACATTAGTACTAACTAGCCACGGTTGAACCATGACCTTGTGCATGCACGAAAACACTAAAAAAATACTGATGCCATGAATTGGTTCTCAAGGAGGCAGAATTGGTTTTCAAACTTACCGCTGTCCAAGGACGAACAGTTTCAGCAATATTTTGCTATATTCCTCATACACTCGAAGTTAACTTTATAAAATTTGAACTAACACAAACACACAAGTACATACCTGCTTAAGAAGATAGTAACAATAAAGTACTTTATTATACATCGAGTTGTCTACATCAGGGGTCAGCAACCTTTTGAATTAAAGGGTCAATTTTAAATCTGATTTTTGCGAGAGGGCCGTACAAAGATTAGCATTACTTATACTTAATAGAATCTACTTAACGTTTTAGAGCTACTATGTAAAGTTTTTAGATATTAGCTTCATTCTTGTATCATAATGCTTTTCCGTGTTGAATTATTTTACGTTTTGACATAGTGTTTGACCTCCTAAGCATAAAAAATCTAATTGAAAAATGCTCAAAGGGGGGCATGCGGCAGCGAGTCGCGGGTTGCTCACCTCTGGTCTACACCATTTAATACCTAGGTCCAAGTTTATAGCTTAGATACTGGTAATATATAAGTTATGTCTCCAGAGTGTAGTACAGCCAGGCCAGGAGATACTTTCTCGGCTTTCATTAGTGAAGTAATTAAACAAGCTAGTACAAGAAGACTCATCTTACTACAACACAAACACGCTCACCTAAATACTGATATTCTGAACTGACCTCGGTACATATTCTATCCGGAATTTTTTCCTTCCCAGATATTCTAGATGAAATCTGCAACGAGTAAGAATAACATTATTTGTGTTGCAGGCAGAATGAACAACAACACATAACACAAGAGCCCGAAGACAAACAATAGTTGATCTGGGGATGGAAGAGGATGGAAGACGACTAGAACAGGGAAGAAAGAAGATTAGGGCTCACTATATATGTATGTACATATATAAATGAAATGAATGTATGTCGACAGCTCAGCTCCGCCGCGCACATCCTTACTCGTAACTATTACGGAGAAATTTTAAATCTCTTCGAAATCTCTTATTTCAAATTCGTATTAAATCCTATATCCTACTAATATTATAGACACGAAAGTTTATGAGAATGAATGGATGCTTCTTACTCTTTCACGCAAAAACGACTGAACGGATCTATATTAAATTTGCACAGGGATAGATTATAATCTAGAATAACATACTCGTATATGTAGACTATTTATTGTCAACATACTTCGTGGGCGAAGCCATGGCGGACCCTGGTCTAATTATACTTTCTTATCGGAATTGACAACAATTAACCTTACTTGAAATAAGAGGTACCTGGGGGAAATCAAAGAAATCGTCAAAACATTAGTTGCAGAAATCCACAGGAAAGTCGATGCAGGGCCTTCCAGGGTGAAGGACAGCGAGAGATATCGGAGATCTATTGATACATTCCACATCCTTATTAATCTTGTTTTTTATTCTATATTTTTGTGCTCTCTCTTAGTGACAGTGACGAATATCACAATTTGATTTTTTGTGTCCAATCCATGCCGATGAAGATTGCAAAAGAATATGTCAGGCGAGCCTAACGTGATTCCAAAGAATTACACTTTAAAAGATCTTCACTAGACTTCAAAATGGGTTGACGAGTTAAAGATTATTGTTAAACGAGCGCCCTAGATCCTTAGTAAATAGGATTTGTCAAGAGATTTTGAATGCTCCAAGTTTGTTTCAGTCCAACCTACGACTGCCGACGACAAGGAGAGTGGAGAGGCATTTACCGGGTTAGTGCGCGCGACATCTCAGACATCACCACAACTTACCATCAGGTGAGATCGATGCCGATGAACTTATTGTACGTAATAAAACCGTATTTGCGTGTATCTGAAGGTGTTCGGTATCCATTTTCAAACACACTGACTTACCCGCGTCGATGTATTTAAGCACGAACTGCACGTCAGGTCCCAAAGCCGAGGCGACCTCCAGGGGCAGCTCTGTCTCCCTCAGCACGTGAACTGGAAACAGTTAACAACGTTAATGTTGTAACTAAATATCTCGATCTTATCTGTGGCGACTGTGCTAGAAAGATCTCTCAAAGTGACAGAAAAAATGGCGCGCCGGAAATTGAAAAGATTGTACTGCTGATACTGTGTAAAAAGTTAAAGTTGTTTATTAATTTAATTATTTCAGATTACAAGATAAAATAACAAATTGAATGATATCTGAGTAATAAGATAATACTCAGGCTCAAGCGATAAAACACTGGAAATTAACACATCAAAATATGAATAACAAAAAACTACCTCACTGACATAAAGTAATCCATTATCAGTAGGATATAACTATAGTCCAGAATTGTGTGTCCAACGGTACTCCAAGCCTCACTAAGAACATCACAGTGAAACCCTCACTATCAAAGACGACATACAAACCAAATAAAAATATCAAATACAAACAACCTGTAAATGATATAAATAGTTCCCGAAAATACCGTCTCCGATATTGTGTCGTAACTCATAGCGAACTATGACGCAGTGGCCCGACAAACAGCTCAGCGTGAAAACTATTAACAACTTTTGTTTCCTCACATTAGGTACAGCGGAGAGAAAGCTCTCAGCTTCCAACGTCGAATCAACCTCGAAGCTCATTATGTCACAATGGAGAAACTATTGTATTGTGTGCCAGAAACTGACAAATGAAGAATCACAATATAAAAGTAACAATATAACAATACGTAATAGTAGCGTTTACTGTTGAGAGTGCTTTTATCACGGACCTAGTTAGCGGTTCAACGAGACTATTTATTATCTGCTGGATACTTTAAACGTACTTTAATAATTGTATTCCTTGAACCACAAAATACAGCTAACTCTTCTGTGAAGAGGAATGTTTGTTCTGTGTCTGGGGTGCAAAAAATATATCTATATATGTAACTATGTATTTATAAGTTTACATATTTGTTTATCAGTTGTCTGATCACTTTAGTCGAAGGAAAAAAAAATAGTTTGGAATCAGGTGGCCGCGTGTGTGAATCTATCATCAAATGAAAAATTTGATATTTTATAGTACTTTTGAAATTTTTCACGTGTTTGTATTTCCGTCCGCGCTAATCTCAAGATGATCCGATTTGAATGTGGTTTTTAAAGATACATTTTCCTAAGTTTAGATTAGCATTTGGTTTTTATATTTGTGAATTTGATTTTGAATTTACAGACCAAACTGTATTTATTAAATGTTGTAGACTAAAGCTGTCCTAAAGCTAGTTATACAGGGACCTGTCCGGGCAACCTGTACACTTTAACAAACTAATAGGATGCCGTGACTATTGTCCTGTCTGTTAACGACCAGCAGTAGGGCACTGAAGTGTCTGATCTAGTTTGATTTCGCTAAGTAACTTGTAGTACGGCATATAGTGTCGAGTGTAATAAGAAAATGTTTTGAATGTTACGAAAGAACAAGTGAAGGCCAAAATTTGAATTCTGCACCTAGCGCAATTAGGTGAAGGAAAAAATTGTGAGGAAACCTGCACTCCTGAGAGTCTTTATAGAGTCTCAAAGGTGCATGAAGTCTACCAAACCGCACTTGACCAGTGTCTAGCCTGTACCCAACACATGAAAAGAGATCAGAGCTCAACAGTGGTCTGCTATTGGTTGATATAATGATGATGTACGGAATACACTACTTTCAACCCATTGATAGCCCACCACTGAGCACGGGTCTCTCATGCTAAGGAGGTCTAGAGCAGACTCCACCACAAATACACTATTAAATATGATTAAATATCAAAAACAATATCTCACTAAGTGTGTAGTGCCTGTTTAAAGTAGAGAGGCAATAATTGTCATGACCGGGGCAACTGGGCGGAGCGGCACTCTCGCAGGAGTTTACGGCGCTATAAAACGATTTTCTCGTTTCCCATAATAACGATGGCTGCAATTAGAACGAATAAAAGTAAATGAAATTCAATGTAAAAGTAAAAGTGAATTACACGCAACCGGCGCTCCCAGCCGTACAGCTGTTATTGAAGGTGCAATTTAACATACGTAATTATAACAGAGTTTTATACATTTCATAGCTATTTAAAAATTAACCTTTCATAGCTTTATCTAAACTTCGTTCCCGGTAAAACTGTTTTCACGGACCAAGTATTAAAATTTGGTATCTTCATATCGTATTAAAATTATATCTAAATTTTTTGGTTTTGTTGCGTTTTTGAAAACTTTTTTAGATTAGTATGAGCATTGCTTCGACACTGTCTTTGCTATGCTACAGGCACTTCCTTAAATGGGTTAATGTCACGTCAGTCTGGTGTTATGTCAATGGATGACAAAGCCATTTACCGTCAGATGACCTATCTAGTTTACCTGCCTAAAATATTTATATATAGAATATTTAAGTTTTTTACTAGACGTTAAGTTACTTGAAGCTGTTAAAACTGCAGACCTTTGGGTTTTCCACTAGCACGTCATAGGTCACTTCAATCATGGTGGGAACCTGTGGTCAATAGTGGACCATTAATAAATTGAATCCTCTACGTTAAGTCGAGATCAACTGAGAACGTGCTTCTTCCCTCTCAACTCCAAATTTAAAAAATTAAATTCCCGTCGCGTGCTCCTCTCACCTCACTGGTTCTTGGCAAATGAGTTCATTGTTCCAAATTACAGTAGTTACATTGCAATCTGCAATTGCATGTTCTCTGATGAGCGACCATATCAGCTTTTGTTCAGTTCCAGCGGTTACGAGGCTGTAATTATATAGGTAGATCAGATCGGAATTGGCACCGCTCATTTAATTCCTCCGCTGAATACGCTGTGTGCTCCTACCCCAGCAATGAGTTCTCACCTGCGAGTTATGGGAACTTCTCTCGTTATGTATAACGTATAAACCTGTAGGTTTAGTACGTTTTTAATAGTGATAGAGATTAGCAGGCGGGACATCTGAATGATAACTGCGGCTTGTAATGTACGACAATCATAATAGTTTGAACAGTCTGCTAAAGTAATAACTGAAACGATATAATTAGTCTTGATCGAAATTGTGCCATACAAATATCGACAAAATAATATTACACAGAACTTAAAAACACAATTTTTGTAATTTATATGTTTTTATAAGTTTATGGGATTTATCTTGCAATGGTAGGCGTCGGTCGTAGCAGAAGTTAAAGTAAGGTCGGCCGAATATAGCTCATAACAGAATTTGAAGTTTAAAATAGTCAAATTTATTACAAGCTTTAATTTAACTTGCAGTGCATGTTTGTATGTTGGTATATTTCTATATCAGTGTTCGGTTCAAATCTTGTAAGCTTAAATAGACCCACTTCCTCTTACACTACGGAGCTGAAATTTTGAATACTGCTTCAGTTTCAATGACGATGTATTTTTATGATAAGAATGATTTGCTGCTATGCTCAGCCTTGGCTCCAAACATGGGAACTCCTCAACGGTTAAGAACACAGCTATGTAATTTGATGTATTTCTTCCTATTACGGCTTTATAATATAAGCTTGAGTTTTTAAATATTTTAGCAAACCTTGTTATATTTCTCACACTTGAAGAGACCAAGATAAATACAAATCCATTTAACATGGAGCTCATTTTATCGGTCCCACTCAGAGCCCGGATATAGCTGTTAGAGCTCTCTGTTGTTTCAGTTGGAGAGATACTGTCCAGGTTTCTGGTTTTCCATAATCGATATCTGTCTCCAGTTATGAAGGCTGTCTAATGCTGTGGCGGGTCCGTCGGCCGGCGATACGATACGTGGTTCTATTGACATTCTACATTGATAGCGCCTGGGAAGAGGAGAGTGGGGATAGTATGGATAGTTAAAAGTTCTCGTGATAATAGTTGAATATTTTATGATAGTAACGTTTCTTCTTCTTTGTTTGTACCATAATGACAAATTACATTCGTAAGTAGTTCAATGTAATACAATGTACCCGCGCGGTATTCCGAGGAACGTTTTGCAGGTTGATGTCATATTATGAAATTTATTGAATTATGGGGTATGCTCTAAGTCCCGCTGTAGTCTAAAATTTTTTGAATGAGAGTACCTTGTGATCTAAAATAATACAAATCAAAATACGCCTCGAACTCAATATCGAATAATGAAATAAAAAAAACACGAAAAATTTTTACAATGGTTTATACCACTTGATGGTAATTGGACTATATTTTCTAAAAACACGGCCAATAACAGCTATTGCCAATATAATGCTGCCATTGAAGGAGAGAACTTTTTTACATTTCTTTTCTTTCCGTCGAAATAAAGGCAGCGGAAGTTATAAGCATAAATGGACAGAGTAAGCTTGCACAAATCACACGAAATCATGAACATTACCGTCATAGTCATTATAACGGTGCGTCCGTCTGTTGTGTCGTCGAGCGCGACACCGTACAGAATCTATGATTGTTCCGGAACCAGGAATACACTAAGTTTATCTCTGCATTTGTCCTCAGCAAAAACTCGGCACCTTGATGGCGGATCGTTACCCGCCGCGGTCCGAGCGACGCCTGGCCTTCGCGCTCCACGGGACAGAGAACTGTGAAATGTCAGTATCTCCCGTTCGAGGCGTGAAACTTGTCTACAGGCATATGGTGGACTATTTATGTGTAATTGTATATCAATAACGACATAGATGATATTCAATAATATCATTGTGGACTGTATAAGTCTAGGAACACACCGTTCAATGAAAGCGCGATGACAGATGTGGAACGTCAAAATTCAATGAGAGCACAAGGATCGTAGCGCCGGGGAATTTTAACTATTGGTCGCATCGCAAGCGGAGTCTCACATAAGGTCTATTTGTCCAATGTGTTGCCAGAAACAAGTAGTAATAAATGTGAAGTACACTAAAATACTCCGATGTCCCATATAACCTACAGAGTGTAAGTTTTAGATTAGTAACTATAATACTGTGTAAAATTATTATGATAACACAAATTATTTGTAGTAGGAACTAATAATAATTCCAATGATCACAAAATCATTGAATATCTGAAGGTTTCAGAACGTTTTCATAATATTTTCTCGCCTAAAATGAAGACTGACAATTTCATAATTATATTAGTCGCTCATAAAGCAATTTGAAAATGCCTTTTGGTTCGCTTTCATTTTTTTCCTGCTTGCGACTTTCTAATGTTGGGCAACTTTTCAGATGAATCATCCTAATTTGTCATGTCGTACACATTTTGCGCAAACAAAAGTTAATTAAAACCAAATCTTTAATGTTATCTGCATCAGGCCAGTGCGAGGCGGCTGGATTTTAAAGAAGATTTTAAATTAAGGTTAATAAATTGAATTATATTACTTAGTATTTACACAAGCAAATAAAGGTATACCTTTGCTGACTTCAGACATCCAGAGTGATTTACTAGTATTCTACAAGTCACCTCATGTGATACACATATTTTACTACAAAAATATCAGTCAAATAGTGGAGGTGAAACAAGTGGGGAGCGTTACAGTAATGCACCGTGATGGTCGAGACAAAATAGCGCCGTTACATCTATTAGTGGAGACTCACGTGCGATGCCAAACATAAAATAATTGGTGGCATGTTTCACCAGAAACAGGTTACACATGCGTGTTCCAGAGGTTAGTAGTCAATGTGCAGTCCATGCGACGAACTGTGGACTACTGGCAGCCTGCGACGTGATGCCGAAGTGTCATTCAACAGCTTTTTGTTCAGGTCGCAGTGGACGATACAGCCGACAGAACGGCCAACAGTGGTCGGCATGAGATCGGCCACTAACACGCGCTTTTTATTAGGAACGCTCGCTTCTTGTAGGAAGTCGTGAGGTGACAAATATGGCTATTTGGGTTGTATGGCCAGTGCTCGCCTCGCTGACGATCGACCACTGCCAAACAGGGAGGTGCTGGTATTTACTTGAGTTTGTTTACTGGTCATCGTTATTTCTTCCTAATATAAATGCGACAGTATCTCTGTCTGATACCTTATCACCTAAAGGCTGAACCTATTTGGATGCAATTGTACATAGGTACAATGGAACTAAGTAAACGCATAGACTACTACATTTTATCGTTAAAAATGGCTTGAAGGTGTTGCAATGGGGGACAAAACATTATATGGAAGTTACCTTAGTTAAGTAATTACGAAAAATATACCTACTAAATAAGTAAATATTCTAGTCTAATTCTAGCGTTTTGTTAATCTCAACCAGGGTTGAAGAAGTAAGTAGCAAATGGCATTATAAACGAACATTATCCTTACAGAATTGATTTTGGAATCTCTAATCAATCTTTTTTTAAATATCAGAGTATTTTTATATTTTATTTATATCAGACAAACGAGTAGACGAGTCACCTGATGGTAAGTGGCGACATCGCACAATACGTCATACAATGACGTCACGACGAAACCTGAATCACGCTATCGGAGTTTTCTGTATCGTTAGCATATATACATACAAGTTCCGACTAACAACCGTTGGAGCTCGGCCGCTCCCCAGGCATCACACCTCGCCTGGCGGGAGATCTCCTCTTTGCTAAAGTAAGTGATCGCCGCTACTTGAAGCACTCCACATCATATTCGTAGATTCTAGGAAACACGGATGCAGGAAGTTCGTTCTGCAACTTACACGTCCGAGATAAAAAATTGCGTGAAAATCTGACAGTAGTGGAACGCCAGATGTCCAGGTGGTGTTGGTGGCACCTGTTCTTTTTCATTGGCAGCGTACTTAATGTGTAGTGTAATATATATTTTTAAAATACCGATAGTCAACAAAAAGAATTGGGAAAGTGTACGCAAGCGAAGTAAAAATAAAATTTATATAGAAGATGTTGGAATCAAATATTGCAGCAATAACGTATTTTACAACCGCAACCGTGGCACTGGGATAATAGTGGTTTTAATATATCTGTGGTTATGTCAACCCGGAACAGCGTACGGAAGGAAGAGATCGAGAAAGTTGAGCAATAGCGGGCGCGGTCGGTGGGAGGATGGGTGACCGGTAGTAGCTTATTTTATGTGACACTTGGCCACTGACCCCTCCACCAGTAGCATTGAAGCTGCATGGTGGCGTATGCTCTAGGCTTCCTTAACTAGGAGAGGACCGTGATCAGTAGCGATGAATTGAAGCAGATTGAAGGTGGTACCTCCGTGCAGGGGGTGCACGCAGAGCAGCGTGCAGGGTTCGTCGCCGGGCTCGCGGCAGCAGTCCAGCACGTCCCGCGCCGTGGTCTGCGGCGTCACGGGCACCGGAGTCCCCACCCAGCCCGCGCCGCTCTCGCACCACACGCGGACTATCATCTGCGGATTACAACACACAGTTCATGCCGGCGTCACTCGCCCTGCCCTATTGCTTACAGCGAAATGAAATGAGATTTTATTTATCGGAATTGATCGAAGTTCGAAGAGGTTTCGAAGTCAAAAAATCCTACGGTGAGTGATCTTGGAAAGACAAGTGGCAAAAAATTCCCAGGGAATACTTTATTCCAACTTACAGTTACAGATAGCAGTCACAGCCTGACGGTTTCATGTTGGTCTCTTAAAACAGAGGGCGCGGGCTCCCTTTAATATTCAAAGATATGTGGTATTAGAAGTGTAATGAATTGCGTCAGTGAAGGAAAACATCGCGGAACCTCCCCGGAAGTTCCCCGTAAAGCAATCTAGCAATCAGTCTAGCAATGTGCAGTTGGCCGGCGCGGCGGCGTGCTGGACTGCTGCCTGTACCCTTCTCATTATGAGACAGCGCCCAACTGATATAACCGTTATTGTAATTCTAACGAGACTGTTATAATACTTTCAGTTGCATGTCCCTCCCAGTGTAGGCAACACGAACGTTGCTCAATTTATTATAAATAAGCACCCTACATCTGTCGTATTCATTTGTTTTTGGTTTATTTTATTTAATGTTTCACTATGATTACAAATGTAGAATTTCTGTAATGTTATGAAGGTTAAATATGAAGTCTTGGAGTCAAGATCATTTTAAAGTGAAAAATATTGCAGTTTATGTACTCCGAATAATTATAAAAGTCATGAAAACCTTACGAGAGTTTCGAAGAAAATGCTCATTCAGAGCATTACCGAGGTATGGGCGTGGGTGTGGGCGTGGGCTGGCGGCAACAGTAAAAGTTATTACTGGTGACGCGGCAAGTTTGCAACTGCAGTTTCCTGCGCATCGTATCCCGCTCAACTGCTGAGTTTCCTGGAAAATTTATCTTAAACCTGGAATAACATCAGTTGCTAATCGATGCACATATCCCGGCGGGTTGGGTCGACCGTAAGTGATAGACAAAGTTATAACGAATTTAATTACGATATCGCTAGTGACTTCTTGAACGCATTCGTGCTCCGAGAGGCACGTAAAGCAACCGTTCCTAGTGGTTGTGGATAATATATCAGAGCGTATGTACCTCTAGGACAAAAATATTTCACCTCTTCGTGAATCTCCCCTAAGGCTAAGGCTGGATTGCGCCCCCCTCCCCTCGCGCGCCCCTGTGGAATATGGATTTTAATTCGAAAGCTGGCCCTTATCATGGCTGGTTCCATTTTAATTGGAGCAATTATATATCAATTCATATTTAATTTAGTTTGACTGCGTGGCTGATGTTCTCATCGATATTATGTATCGTTGTTTGTTTCAATGATTAAAATGATATTTGAATGCTGAGTACATCATCACCCCGAGGGATCCAGACGAATGAAGGACTAAACAGCTGCTCTTGTGTGTAACTCAATTTTACGCTTCAACGAGGAGGTGAGGGAAGATCTCAAAAACCTAATTAAGGGAATAAATAAATAACGACTATCAGGCTGCTACACTCGCAACACTGCTAGTAACTACCACGCTAGGAAAACATTCATCACTGGAATGCTTATGACCGTATTAGCTCAAATTGAATTATTTTTTTGACATGCAATTAATTTTAACCATGTATAACAGATACAGATCTGAACGATGAAGTTTAATAAAATGATTAATTAATTTCCTGCAGGATGAGTAAGTTCCGTCGACGTGATGTGATGTAACTGATCTCGATATGTTAGTGCGCAACTCGGTAGTACGTTCTTTAATACAGGTTACATTACGACGAGAATCCATACTAATATTATGAATACGAAAGCGTATGTTTGTCCGTCTTTCACGTCGATACAGAGCGACGGATTGATGTGTATGTAGAGATAGGTAATGGGAGGGTGACATGGGTAACTTTTTATCAACGTTAGTAAAACGCGACCGGACTCTAGTAATATTAATAAATAAAAACTCTCCATTGCAATACCCTGACAGAGGGTCATATGTTTAAAATTGTAACAAACTGTAACACAATTATGCAATAAAATATTGAATATTTAATAAGCCATTACTGGGTTGAAGCCACTCAGAAAGTCGAAAGGAGAAATTAATATTAAACTCATTGTAACGGTCAAGCTACATACATCCTTAACACGATAATTAGGGCGCTAACAATATCATTACGCAGACGGCAACCCTCCTAGCACGTTTTAAGCACGTACCTACAGTTAACGATATAATTAGCTCGAAATGACTTTGTGGAATAACTGTGATGGCCTAGTGGTCTGAACGTTGGCCTCTCGAACAGGTCCTGGCTTCAAATCCTGCTGCGCACACTTCTAATTTTAAAAGTTATGTGCGACTACACTACTAGATAAAGAGACAAACCGACAATTACACAAAAATTCTAAGAATATTGTTTTGGGTTTTATTTATTACTAAAAATTCTTATAATATTTATCCCAAATATATCTTCCATGTAAATAGTTCATTTACGAATGTATTTTATTGATAATGTTTTCTTCGGAATAGCAACGTTAATGGGAACTGTACCAAAGTTCATTGCAATTCACAACTATCCCACTTGTGGGCTCGGGTCTTCTCTCACAATGTGAGGGCCACGCGGGCCAAGTGCAGATTGGTGGACTTTACAAAACATTGAGAACTCTTAATAATGCAGGTTTCCTCGCGATGTTTTCTTTACTTCCTACGGGGAGTGACAGAGTGCACCCCGCACGTAACACAACACAACATTTAAACAGACAACTTATGGAGCACGCGAGTTGTTTTGTATTTATTTAGTTTGTCAACAACTGTAGGACACAATGCTATATTTTACAATTGTTGTATGGTTGCACAGGATAAGTATATAATTATAATCCTAACAAAGCCTACCAAGAGTTGCCCATCAAGACATTGGGCATTAGAATTAACTGATTGATGATGTTTTAAGAAGCGATGTGATATTTTATTTTAACAAACGTTAACTACGTCAGCTGTGCGCTCCAGTGATGAGTTAAGTAAACTTCGATATAGACGTTTCTAAATACCACCAGAAAACTATTAAAACATATACGTATACTATCCGAGCGCACCGCCCACTTGTTTAGTTGGTGAATGAGTTTGATTGGCACTTATTACATAATTAAACTGGAAGTACCACCATATTAAATTGCCTTTGAAAATCTTGACGAGGAGGCGTCTCGGATAACTTTTACATCAGTAATAACCTCGGAGACAATAATCTTACTATTTTAATAATTAACTCAATAAGTGCATCCGCTGATCTCCGGGCTTGGTCTACGGAATGAATTCATTAATATTTATTTGCAAATAATATAGGTAATATAGGCCTTAGTTGACTGTTGGTCAACGATGACTTACGGCAAAGTTAAAGACAGCCGGCGCGGTCAGTAGGTGGATGAGTGACCGCTATTTCATAAGTGATTCCATGTTTCGTGAATCGTGTTCCGTGCAGTTGTTATCAGTGGATAGCAGTCGTTAAACCACGTCGGAGGCTTTCAGCAGATATCAAAACTTTTGCCACTGACAAATATGACCAATAGGTCGATCTGTAAATCCTCCTCCACATAGCGAGTGGCATGGTTGAGGGTTCTCTTCCCGCACTCAGTTAGACGAAGCTCATGCTCAGTGCTGGACCATTAACGAGTTAAAGTCATTCTACACTGACCTGAAAAGGACGAATTAATAGACGAAATTTCGTCGGAAGCTCCTACTAAATAAGGTTTATTCGGCGGTGTGTTTTGAACAGCCCTCTCCAGCTGGTAGTGTTCTGCCGCAAAGCCTCACAGGAGCAGATTGAAACTGTATAATTTAGTTGAGTTCAGGTGCTCCCCGAAGAGGCGCTGGCCACAATGAGGTCACATTCAATTAAGAATAACAGTGAAGTATGAATGGCTCAAGGCAAACGATTCCAATTATGATGTTTTATTAAAGTTGCAGTGATTTTAAAATAATTATACATATTTCCTGTCTGATACAGGCTACTTGAAGTAAATAAATAAATATTCGGGAACAACTTACACACTGCGTTAATAGTCCAGTTAATGTCGATTTTAAATGATTACCGAAGTTGACAATAGCGGGTGCGTTCGGGAAGGGAATGGGTGGTAGAAGCAACGCGAGGCGGCCGCAACCAGTAGAAGCGTCACGAACGTGAAGTGATCAACATTGCAACCTAGGCCTGTCCCACTGCTGGGCTCGGCTCTTCTGACACAAATATTCTCGGATTATGTAGTCGTATGTTTTATGTTTGTGTTATACAGCGAGTCCAAGTGCAAGGTGAGTTTGTAAGTCTTTATATTAACACGTTAAGTAAAAAAAATATTCAACTTTTTAGGAATGTTATGGGGACGCAGGACTATGAAATTTGGCATTCTTAAACCTTCTACGAAGAAAGACTGTAAAGGGCTATTTTATATAAAATTGAATCGTATTTCATTACATAATTCATTGAAACTATCACACACGCAGCACTCAGTGACAATGTATTTTGAACTTGATTTCGGTTGAATTGGAACCGTATACGGGATGTCTAGTATTTATTATTTGTTTTGTTGAGACGATACCAGCGACACTGGGTGCTGCAATCAAAAGCTTTGTGCGCGTTATATAATCAAAGCCAATTGAAAAAGAGCCGTAATGCAGCAGCTTCGTTAGTTGAAGCAACTCTCCCCCCTCCACGCAACTGTGATACAGTCGCCGTCCTGTGCTACGGTCAGTGTTGCCCGTTGGATTGTTACATTTAGCATTTTACAACACTTAAAAGTTACGCATAGCGGTGATAGCCTAGCGGTTAAGAATTCGGCCTCCTACTCGGGGGGTTCTGGTTCGAATCCCAGGGCGCGCACTTCTGACTTTTCGGAGTTATGTGCGTTTTAAGCATTTAAATGTCACTCGCTATA
>DWJZ01003095.1:0-17806 GCA_018249125.1 Asbolis capucinus
ACAACGTGTAAGGCAGAATACATATCGTCCGAGGGGATCCATCCTTGATTTTGTAGTTAACTGTTGGCACTTGTGGTCTCTAAACACAACTTGCTGTGGTTTAAGACTTTGTCCTATAAATTCTGTTTTATTGAGAATGAAAACAGTCAGTGCACTAGGGACAAAATATGTTTTTGTACTTTTCCGTTGAATATGCTAACAAAGAAACAATATATATATATATATATGTATATATGGTTACACCAATTTTAAATTTATATACTGTGCCTTTTATTTTATTACATCTAATGTGGACATTGTTATTGAGACATCAATAACTATTAGGTTTCTTGGGTTGTTAAAACATTTTAACCTGAATCCACCATTCAATGAACCGGAATAACTATGACATTGACTAGACAGTACACATTATATAATTGTACACTATTTTGAAAACTAACAATTAATAATTTAAGGTCAGATCATGTTAAGGTGGAAAGCCACTCACTTTAACTCGATGACGAAAATTTACTATAATATTAACCAATATCACAAAGCGTCTTTCATTGAATACTTAAGAATCCATTCGAATTCGTTTAGGTTTTTGTACTCGTTAAAAATTAAGGAGAAAATATTAAGGTTTCATCAATAACAGCTATTTAGGCCGTCACTAGTTATCAAACAGGTACTACAAGATCCTGTCCATGTAATCATTAATTTTAAATATCAACAGTCTAATCCTTAACGGTTTATTTTTCTTTACTATAGCTACGTGCTTCCGTCCTTAACGAGATCTCTTGAATCTTCACCGACTACTGCATGTACTATCTTCAAGGAACTCGTGTGAGTTTTGGGTTATGAAATTTAATAAAATATGTCCCTCGTAGGTTAATATTTTAAATACTGTTGGTAAAACGATATTATCAATTATGCATATACTTCTTGAAATTTTACCAACAACGAAAAGTGTATACTGTATCAAAATCATATTTATTCATATCCCCGACAGTAATGTACTGTTCCCTGTGAATATGGTTTTGTCAAAGACCGTAGTACAAATGCTGGTGACAGGCTCTTACGACATAAACATATATATATATATATATATATATATATGAGGCCTGGGAAGCGTCATAAAATGCTATAGGCGTATTTTGTGATCTTTCGGATACATTTCGGATACATACCTTTGATTGTATACATATGCATGTGGTAATATTAAAAATGATTTTTTTTTACATAAAAGTAATATTATTTGCTTAAATACTAAGAATTTTAGATATAGGACGTACAAGGACGTTACTTAGGAATCAGGTTAATTAACGCAAGTTGTGAAAGAAATGTGTTTACTATTTTGTTTTCCGACAGCAAAAAATTTTATTACGAAGTTTTTGACATGACCTAATGAAAATCACTGTCTCGTTTCTGACATACTCGTGAGCAATGTTTAATTAAGACGGCCTGTTTGAAATCGTTCCGTAAATCGGAGTATTGACCGGTTTGTTGATAAAACCGACATTATTTGTTTGTTAAGGGATATTTTTGTTCCGATGCCGTGTCTCGACGGATGTAACGAAATAGGGAGGGAATCCATTCTTTTGGATTTTGTGTTCCATACTTTTTCTTTTCTAATAAATCAATTATTTGATTCTCAGATTCTTTTTCTCAGAGATTACAATATGGTGAATTCTTTTAATTTCTCCTTAGAGTCGTAAGTCGATCGCTCCTTTTCGTCGATCGATCGATATTTTTCACTTTAATGTATATGTTACATGAAGCGTTTACAGTAATCAACGACATGTAAATACTGAAATGGTGAAATATCTATACTAAAGTAGTATAAGCAAGAAAGATTTTATTGTTGTTTGAGAAGAATAGGTTCCGTACTACTGGGCCGATTTAATTCTTTTACCATTAAAATTCTACATTAACCCTGATGAACATATGGCTATAAAATATTGCTAAAAAAGTACTAAGGAGCCATTTAAGTAACCATTAACCACCCTGAGAGCGGTAATAAACTTTGTTAATGACAAATGTTATAACGTAGAAATTGAATAATCCTCTAATGTAGTAGGAGTCCGAATTACTCAGAAAGTAAAATTATGTTGGAACGGAGGATTGTAGAGCTAAGTCTTTGTTGAACACGTGCCGTTTAAATTAGTTTAATACCAGGAAATATTATATTTGGACCCAAACGTTCGACTTTGTAAGTATGCTATAACTTCTCCGCTCCAGTGATCGTATGTAGCTGGCGGCTTCGTTGTGAGCGATCTAAAATGATTAGAAACAGCGGGCGCGGTCGGTAGGGTGGACTGCTAGTGACAAAACAATTAATGAAAGTATCCGCACTTTCTAGACGATATAAAGCGTTATAAACCAATTGTTGAGCCATGTCGAAGACCTTCCAGCATAAATACGGCATAAACACCTGAGCCAACCATTACCCTTCCACCAATCCGCATTGGAGCAGCGTAGCGGAGTAAGCTCTAGCTTCCTCAGGCCGCCAAAATTAGCTTGCGCGAGTTATTTCAAAAACGATCGTGGGCCACATTATGGCCCTATGGTCTAAGGTTGAGCCGGTCTAGGCCGATCTAGCACGCTGCTTCATTCTTTCTTTCATACAGATTGGAGGTGCTCGCCTCCTTAATACATAAAATCCAAAAGACAAATCTAAAACTTGCTAAAAGCTAATAACGATAGAGTACAGAGGTCCCCTGGTCGTTGTTAATTTTCCCCAGCTCCAGAGCCCGGGGCTTCCGCTGGGACCTGCATACGCTACTTATTCATAGAAATAAGCATAAACTTAAAATATAATACGAACATGGTGTCCTAACGTTGGCACTCTTCCCGGGCCCTCTATGCTGCTAGACTGGCACTATGCAGCAGGAGTGGGTATAGAAGGGCGTTTATTTTCAGATTATAATATCAATTCTATACTTGCTCTTCTAGTGTTATTGACTACGAAATCACCTGATTGTAAATGGCGATGTAGTCATTGATGGTCAAAAAGAATACCGACGCGGGCAACTTATTCCACTCCTTTGCGGTACGAATGATGTAGGACGAGATGAAGCATGATGTTCGTATGGGCGGTGTGTTTACGACAAAGGAATACCTGCCGTGCGTCGGCTCGTTCGATGGTAGAACGGAGATGGGGGAATTAACTCATTTAACTCCTGCGCACACTCTTCAGTGTATCCTCAGGATAATACTGAGTGTGTCCTCAGGATAATACTGAGTATATCCTCAGGATAATACTGAGTGTATCCTCAGTAGTATCCTATAGAATACTGAGAGGCTGGCAACTTTGCGCCTGTGCTTGAGGTCTTGAAGGTTGCTTTTAGACAATTCAGGGTCACCAATAAGACTTATGGCACTTGCTTAGTCCGACCAAAGACCGTCAACCTATATTTCTACCTAATTTCATTTGTTTAGTTGTCTTATTCTATTTATAAAATTCTTACTGAATGAAAACTGAAGGAAATTGACAGAGACTATAGAGCTACCTACATGCTACGACTGACATCCTAGTAAATAGTATCCATGTATTGTGCAATGCGGTTTCAATATTTAAAGTTACAATTTTAACTTTGCCGTTCATTGTAATTACTGTACTATGTGAGTGTAATTATTAACCGAATAAATGAATTTATTGTATCCATATTGAATTATGTGGTTAGTATAAGTTATTAATTTGTTAGTTCCTATTATGGTAAATCATGAATTATATTTGTTCAGGAATAAACATTATGATCAATACATTTCCATTTGAATGTAAATTTTAATAGATGGATTTAGTAGTTTGGATTTCTGCATTCGACATTATGTTAACTAGGCATTTTGGAAAACTTATTTGGAATGTAATTTGGAATTATTTTAACATTAACATCATGTTATAATCGGATGAATGGATTGAAGCGGTGGTAGCCTAGTTGTTAAGAATTCGGCCTCCTACTCGGGGGGCCCGGGTTCAAATCCCAGGTTGTGCACTTCAGACTTTTCGGAGTTATATGCGTTTTAGGCAATTAAATGTCACTCGCTATAACGGTGAAGGAAAACATCGTGAAGGAACCTGCATGCCGGGGAGCTTGTAAAACTCAAAGGTGTGTGAAGTCTGCCAATCCGCACTTGGCCAGCGTGGTGGATTATGGCCTATACCCCTCACATTGTGAGAGGAGATCGGAGCCCAGTAGTGGGACAGTTGCACTGATGAAACTCTCTAGCAACATATTCTATAACATCAGCCTATTCCCGGTGCAGTAGCAAGACTTCTATAACCATCAATGATAGGATACACCTGTAACGCCTATTTATGGGGTTGGAGGTAAATAATAATGTTATTGACATCTTCTGACAGTTCTCTGACACGAACACGACAACGAGCATCCTGACGTTCACTCCTGAGGCCGAGGACCACGGGTCCTCCTTGGTCTGCCGCGCTGATAATCCTCGAGTCGCTGATGGAATGATCGAAGACTCTTGGAAACTGAATGTGCACTGTGAGTATTCAACACAATGATATGTAAACACAACAATAGATACGTAAGCATTTCCTTTGATATGCTTCTTCAATTTTTGATCTGATTTCGGACACCATCTTGTGAAAGTTACTCGAAACGTCATATGATTTTTCCATTACACGTTTCAATGATTACTCTATTAAGTATGATATATGACAAATAAAGAAACGAAATTAATTATTAGTATTTTAATGTTTTTTTTATATTAAAGCACTTGACTACGGAACCACCTGGTGGTAAGTGGCGGCAAAATCTTTGTTAATTAATTAAATGATGCAATCATTCATGAAATTCTCTATTGTATTTTATTATTCTAAATTTTTTATAATAATTACTATTTAGTTTTATTTCAAATACAGTAATAACATAATGACAAAACGTGCAAAAAGTCTTAAAACCATTTTTTTCAACATCAGAATAAAGAAAAATAAATAGTCTTTTAATTTCGTAGCATGTATTTTTTTTCTTACTTTTATTATCCAATGTACTTTATTTGCAAGGAAAAAAGGTGACAACCCTATTTGTAACTGATCGCTATCTTTATATGGATAACTTCCATTGGAAAAAACGGGATATTTAAAGTAACAAATACAGCCCTAAACAATTATCTTGTTACATCTTGATTATCTAAGTATCTATGCGAGCCTTAGTGCACGCTAATTCAATAAATTTCTAATCCACTTTGAATTCGGTGTGCACGTACATATTGCGTTTTTAAGTATTTTGTCAGACTTACTTTAGATAAGCCCTTTGTTTTATGTATATCGATTCAGAAAAAAATATTTGATAATCGTATATGGCTTTAGCTGTACGGAAACGAAACTATTGGTTTTTTATAATCTGTGGACCCGAATAGTGGAATTGAATGAATACCATACAGTTTCTATTACCAAAAAAATGTGTAACAGGATTTAGTTCCGACTATAGGAAAATAGAACTCGCAACAATCACCAGATCCTGCAAACAATTTGTGTGTACAGAATATCACAAAAATCGTTTCCCTGATGGAAATATCACAAAAATGTTAAATCACCATTGTGTTTTATCCATTGTTTATTTATTTATTCACGAGCACAGCAACAGTTATTTGCAGTAATGGAACAATCATATCATTTAAAAGTATCAACATAACATAATTAAAAATTAATATATCAATAAATTAAAAATTAATATATCAATGAATTACAAATTAATATAATAATAAAAAAGAAATAATAGTCACAGAACAGGTTATAAAGTATCAGTCACTCATACATATATTACGCATTCCTTCATATTATCGCAAGCTGTCCCTAAATGATTCGATGTAATGTAATGTTTGACAAGCTTTAAAATGTAATTAAAGCTGGCCAAACGACGTAAAACTTAAGTGAAAATTTAGAGTCATCACATCAGCCTTTAAATATTGTTTTTTTTTTCTAATTTACACCACTCTAGTTCGTATTTATGGTTTATTTTTCAATTATTGTGGTGGCCATAAGATTAAGTTCAAACATTCGCCGTAAATATCTCATTCTTCAATTCTATTCATCATTCAAAATCAGGATGATGTTGGGACTTAACCGTGTTATGGTTAAGGAGATGCACCAGCTTGGTTGTCCCTACGAGAGTGCCAGAACTTTATATGACGTGATAAATGATATTAGCTGACTCCTAGAAACTTTCCTCGGCTCGTCGAGGAAACTTGATATACAAACTAGTTTGAAGTACTTTACATTTGTAAGGCAGCTTGTACTGCATGGAGTTCAAGTTATATCGTGTGGGCTTCAACGACACTTGATGAATAATGAATATAGGCAACAATCGCTTTATAAATACCCAATATAAAATAATAACAAATATTCAGAAAAACAAGCTAAATGCTAGTAACTCAAAAACCACTCGCCAGATGTCGCTTAAAGTTACATTAACCTACGGCACAAGTATGAAATCGGTACACCCAATAAAAAGTAATGAGGTAAATAACGAAATTAAAAATATGAAAACTAAGAATATCTTCAAAACTGCTCGTCAGATGTCGCTCACATCAAAATCGGTCCACACAGTCAAAAGCTATGCGGTAAAAAAATAAAACAAAACTATTAAAATGAAGAATTACTCTAAAACTGACGTTAGATATAGCTTAAAAGCGATCAAAAAAATGATCAAATCCTGCTCTAAGACTACTGGACCACTTAGGCACAATTGTGCACGTTGCAACGAGAAGGACTGTTGGATCGCTTTTATCCAACCTTCTTCGGAAACGAAGCGAGGGCCATTTCCAATTTGTATAATATTAGTAATGGTTACCTAAATTTGTTTATAAACAAATATAGCAAGGAAATAGATACAATATATTACGAATAAGATGTAAAAGCTATTTAATATTTCAGATGTTCCCATAGTAACGTTAAAGATGGGATCCAGTTTAAACCCTGGACATATAAAAGAAGCAGAGGACGTGTATTTTGAGTGCGAGGTGCGAGCCAACCCGAAAGCTGATAAACTCGCTTGGTACAAAGGGGTGAGTTATACATAGTTTATTACGGGTCGAGATAGGTCGTTAATAATACCAATCGTTCATTAACTGTTGATATTGTAAAATGTATTTTTATTTCCTAGTTAATCAATATTGTGTGTTCATATATTTATTTTAAGATTTTTTATTAATATACTGTATTTTTTTTATGAACTGTAGTCTAAGATAGTTGTTTAAGGTGGGCTGAATGCCTTCTGTTCGTTTGCTTCGCTCTACTAGGGTACAAAATTTTGTTTATGCAAATAAATAAATCTTGGATAAAATAATAATTCAGTCTAAATACATTGAATATTATATTATCCAAGATTTATTGAGTATTATTGTTTTAATATTTATTGGAATATTGGCTCCAAAAGGGTGAAAGGACCTTTTTACAACCTTTTATTTAAATTGCAGTGTATGTTTGTGTGTTAGTATATTACTTTGTTTGACTACGGAGCTGAAATTTTTCAAATGACAATGCCTTTACTTCATTCAGGATTGGCTCCAGACAAGGGAAAATCTCAACGGTTAATAAAACATATTAAAATTGTATGTGTTTTTTCATATTAGGCTTCTGTAATTAAAGCTTGCGGTTTAAATATTTTAATAAAGCTGAAATTTCCTTAGAACACCTACTTGACAAAGAAAATTTACTGATAAGAAAAAGCAAATTAGTTTTGTTGGTTTACATTAATAATTGCATGTATTTTTTTAATATGAAAATATTACGATTTTCTGACTGAGTAAGTATACATCTATATATTCTGAAAAGTAAAGTAAATATTAAAAAAAAACATTTACTGAAACCAAAAAATAAATACACAAAAATTCAGCGCGGTATTTAATAGGGCAGATATTCCTCGTAAGCGGACACCGGCAATAATGACGGGGCACGATTACGAGGTCCGCCATTTTGAATTTGAGTCTTCTTATGCCTAAGCTGAAATATAATTTGTGATTATTATTTGCTTCTTTAGACAGTAGAGTTGCAGCATAACGCAAGCTCCGGCGTCATCCTGAGCGACCACAGCCTGGTGTTGCAGAATATCAACAGGTCTTCAGCTGGGGATTACAGCTGCCTCGCGCACAACCTGGAGGGATCTTCTACCAGCAACCCGGTCTCCTTGCAGATAAGATGTACGGCTTATAATGTGCAATACGACATGGTAGTCATATGATCAAGCAAGCTAAGCAGCTAAGCATTTTTGTTTGTACTGTGGTGATCAGGGAATAGACAAACATACATATCTATTTATAAATAAATACTTATATTGATATTTTAATTACATCCAGGCACAGAAATACATTCCTCTTCATCACGGAAAAGTTTGCCACGGGTGGGGCTCGAACTCACGACCTCTGGCTGAGTAGTCAGGTTCACTAACCACTAGACCAACAGATCTGTCATTCGAACTTGGCAACCGAGCTCGTCATTCATCATTGAACCCACAACTGTCTCAGCCTGGGCTCGGTTCTCCACTCACAATGTGGGTACAAGCCATAGTCCATGTTACCCAAGTGCGGATTTTTAGACTTCACACACCATTGAGAACTATTATGGAAAACCATCAGGTGTCTTCACGAAATCTTTCCTTTGCCATACCTAGTGATAATCAACTTCTGATACGCACATATCTTGGAAAAGTGGCGCAAGATTTGAACCTACAACCTCTCGCTTGAGAGACCAACGTTCAATATTCATATATCGGGTATTATTATTAATAATATCGCTATAAATTAAAATAATCTTAATAACAGGTACTTTCCTGTTAGAGTTCTTACCTATTTTTTTTCCTGAAATAAGTTAATGTATGACGTAGATCCAACCTGACGGCGATGATGATGGTTTGTTGATCAGTTACACTGCATAGACTGAAGTAAATGATATGGCATTTAAGGTAAATGACGTTGCATTTAAGGTAAAAAGATGAGGATTTAAGGTAAATGATGAGGCATTTACTTCTATGAATACTTCTGTAATTTGGGAGAAGAAAGGAACACTTCTGTAATTTAATAGTAACTCCCGCCACTTAGTTCGAATGGCGGACAGTTCAGCAAACAAGTTTCATGAAACGGGTTAAGTGGTTATTAAGATGTTATAAAAAGCATGTCGAGGAGCCGAATTTATTTTAGTATGAATTATAATGAATGAAAACATTTCAATTTCAAAAGAGCGCGGCGTGTTTAAGAATTTTTGGCAACTTTAGATTTTGAAATGTAAATGTAAAGAGCTACTGGAGCGGTGTTGCTTTGAGAGGTTAATGTTGGAGAAACGCTGGTGGAAACTGGATCTTTGAATCGTATAACAAACAAATAACTCGCAAGTGCTTTATGTGTACCCTTTGCTGACTACTTGCATTCCCACACTATCATTTTCTGTGATGTGAATTCCAGCAACATACGCGAATAAAAATTCATGTATAACAAAGAAATGGGAAATTATTATTCTCCTGGCTTAACTTCAGAATACAATTAAAGGTTCTAGTTGCTGCACGACAACAAAATAATCACACAATGATAATGAATACCCATAAATGACTAAATAGTTTTCGATAGACAAAGAGTTATCGACGACCAATGATCATCAACTTTATAGAAAATCTTCGTCTCTTGAATATTTTAAGAAGTCTGCCTTAAATGCGATGTTAAAAGTAGCAAAACTTCTACGACAGTTTTTGTCGTATGATATAAATTTATGATAGTGATTACTTATCTGATCGACATCTGCTTGTTTGCTAAACTTTACCTACCTACTTACATCTAAACTAGACCTAGTTAAGCGAACAGGATCCAATCCACATTGATGTCATAAGTGACTTAAATTTTTAAAAAAGATTTTAAACTCCATTACTAACGTTTAATTTAGCTGAGAAACGATACAGTATACTTCTTATTATCGTTTTTTACTTTAATCTTTTTAACTGATTGATAGTATTGACGTTTAAAATAATTTTGTTGGAAATATGTCACTTTTGACATTCATGTAGATTGAATCATTTTCACTTAACTACGTCAAATTCGGGTAGGGTGTTACCTAAATTAAAAGTTTCTCCCCAGATGCGCCAATATGCTCAAGTTCCCACGATGGTCAAGTGTTTGGTGCCATGAAGCAAGAGATCATCTTATTGCACTGCGTCGTCGACTCCAATCCTCCCCCTTCGACCTTCCTGTGGACCTTCAACAGCTCCGGGGAGTTCACTGAACTTCCACCCAGGTAAGGAACTTGCGATTTTTTGTGTTACATTACGTAAAAATTAGTGATCTACTATTTCCCCCTCGCGACTTTTCCCGTGTGGGAGGTACGTTGATGAAAAGCCTCTGATATTTCCGATAGATAGATTACATCTATTTTGTGCCAAATTTCATTCATATTCGTTTAGTATTTTTTGCATGAAGGCATAAGAAACATCCAGCCATCCTTATAAACTTTCGCATTTGTAATATTAGTGGGATTGTTACGACACAATAGGCAAAATAAAATATTTCTAGGTTCTAGATAATTCAGAATGTTTTTAGTTTCGACATGTTCGTCCTTCCGCACTTGTGCAGAGACTCTTAGCTCTAAAAAGCTGATATTTGGCCAAAAACGTACACAATCACCACGGTAAGAAAATAGTAGAATTAAATAAACTAAAATATTTTTATGGGGCAACACCTCTACTTTCTATAACACTTATAGTGTAGTTGGTCTGTTGTAGTTCTATATCAAGTCTTTCAGTACCTATGTTGTACTCGGGCTTAATAGCTCTATAAAAAAAAAGTTTCATTCAAATCCGCCCAGTAGTTTATAAAAATTTGCCTGTACAAACAGACAAAGAAACGGACAGACATGCAGATGAACAGACAAATAGAGAAACAGATAAACAGAGAAATAGACAAACGGAGATACTTCTTTTTTAGATTTGTTTTTTACTCCCTGTTTCTTAACTTCCCACTTTCTCCACCTTTCCCGCCACAAGAGATTAGCTGTGGTGACAGTTGCCGTTTATGTTCCATACCCATCTCTTCAAAAACTAAGTGCCCTCAAATATTTAAAACCGCAAAACTTAACAGTTTTATTATACGTATAGATTATTTTTAATTTATTTATTGAGTTTCTGTCACTTAATGTTCAAGTAACTTGTGAATATGACATTACAGAACGAAATTGAGGGTCCTTGAAACTTGAATGACTCAATAGTAGTCCCAAATGAAGAGCCTCGGGGAATATTACTGGCGAAACTTTACCAATGGTTGTAAATGTGTTTACTGAAGTATAATGGGATTTGACGCATTTTAAATAAAGCTGTGAACATTATTTTAAGCTACTGAGCGCGAGTCGTTCTCGCAACTAAGCAGCCCACGAGCATATTCCCCCACACTCGCAATTTGAATTGGTGGAAGGGTTAGTGGCAAAGGGTTAAAAATTCATATGCTACCTTACTCTATACCGTCCTCCGACATGATTTAACAACTGCTATATAACGACAACTACCAAGACCTATGGCTCTACGACGTGCCGTCCGAAGCACAGAAACACTCAAGATATTTTGCCAATAACGGTCACTCTACTGACCAAGCTCGCTGTTGACCAAGACCATCAATGGTTCAACCACCATGCAGGTCGAGTCTGTCCACATTACTGAGGAGGCCTACAGCTCAACCTCGCTACTCCTGTGAGGGTTGGCGAAGAATGAAATTAATATCAGGAAATATATAAGTCCGAATTCCCAACATTTCTAAGTCAGTATCATGTTAATTGCAGTTAGTCTAAATCGCCGTGCACTCCGACTCCTAATTAGGTTGCACACCAGACGTAGACATCTTTATTCGCTGTGAGGCAATTACTTAGTGTAGAAGCTTCATGTTACACGGAGGCGTAATTTTACCTGATCAAATCAGTAATCTGGAATTCAATAACGTCCTAAGCATGTTAGAGCAACGGTGCGTTAACATGCGATCTGAAGCTTATGAAGATGGCTTTTAGGGAGATTTTAGAGTAGGATCCTCACTCAAGTCTTAGATTCCGGTATTTATTGAATATTTTGTCACTCAAAAACGAAATAACAGTAAAAAGAGGTTATAAGAATGTCTTGGTTGGAAGAACTACTCGTATGTCTTGGTTGACCAAATAATCTGGTATGTACGAGTATATTGGTATATCCATAGACATGATGATGCATGTCTGAGACTGAACCCATAACTGTGAAACTGCTGGGCTTGAGACTCTTCTGACAATGGGTAGGGTACAGTCCATTGTTGCTATGACGCCACCAAGCAGCCCAAATCCAGATTACCAATCTTTATACAAGTTCTTTACTAAGGAGCGAGCTAAGTTACCCTTTGACATTTGAGGCAGTTAATCTAAAGTTGTTAATGGTAGATGTTTGTGTTCAGTTCATACACGTCATCGGGCCTCACGTCAACACTGCGGTTCACACCGAGCTCCGAGGTAGACTACGGCGCCATCTCGTGTTTGGCTATCAACTCAGTTGGCCGGCAGGATGTGCCGTGTCTGTACCGCCTTGTGGCTGCTGGTGAGACACTAGAAGATTTTTATAAGGTTGTAAATGCTCGATTTTACATAACTTTGGTTAGATGCCTGGGCACGTATGTATTTTTTCTGGGTTTGCGACTACATTTATTTGTCATATGTAAGCATCGTATTTTTGCAAATTTGTCGTTACTCTTATAATGAAGGATTAAAAATAAAAGTAGCACTAATATCACGAAAACATTTGGTGAATCTTGGTGCTATTTGTATATGCATTATTTACCGATGATGGAACATTTCGCAGTTATTTAATTAAGTTTGTTAAGAAGTTACATACACAACTTGTATAAAAAAGTTATGTTAATATATTTTTTTCAAAGTCCTGCAACGTACACTGTCAACGGATATACTGTCATGCATCTTATTGTCTGTAGTGTCTTAGAATTCTATTGCTTAGCCTAATAATCATCCACACACAACATTTACACAGCACTTACTACACTACCTATCCGTTATTGTGTAGGTCTCCCGACGGCTCCCCAAAACTGCTCGGTGGTGAACCAGAGCAGCACGTCGCTCCAGGTGAGCTGCGACGAGGGCTTTGACGGCGGCCTGCCGCAGACCTTTTGCTTGGAAGTACTCGAGCTACCCTCTATGATCGTGAGTAGCTTTTGCGTATTCGACTTTATATAATTATTTTTAAATTACAACGGCTCACAATTATCGTTATTTATACCGATATTTGGACCACTATGACTAAGTTAAGGAAGGCCATCGAAATCAAGAAGTATCCTTAACACTTTCACAGGGAACATGGCTTTAAATTAGCTTAGGCGTAGAAGTTAGTATTAGATTGTAATTACAAATATCGTGTTTAAAAATTGCGCGAAGACGAATTTTATATTATTCTGTATAGTTCTGAGGTGTTGTGATCATGTTACTTATGAACACGAAACGAACGAGACATTAAGTTGACAGAGTCACCTGTCATAAGGGTCTGTCAAGTGTCAACTGTCAAGTGTTGCGCTACCGCAGTCTTGTCGTGACATATTCTATTCAACTGAATCGAAAAATCTGTATAAATTACGATAATCGGGAGTTTCCGTTACAATTTCAAAATAATTTTATCCTACAAATTGTGGACATTCAAAATGTAAAAGCGCTAATATTTCCAGCTGCGGACCAATATGACGCAGGATAGTCCAGTGTTCCAGGTGTTGGACGTGAACAGCAAGGCGAGCTATATGCTCAACCTGTACGCCGCCAACGCCAAGGGACGGAGTGACCCCGTCACTCTATACACCATAGCGATGCAGTCACCTGATAAATATACCGGTCAGTATGAGTTACATTGAGAAATTTCGACACTGATCAAAATCAGTGGTACAGTTTGACAGAGGTGAATATTTTGTTTGTCAGTGTGAAAAATAAAGAAGAGAGGAAGCAAATCTAACATGTTAATGTTTGCGTGCATGCTTTGAGATAGTATGAAAAGTTCCATAGAAATTACAACGTACTCGTATGTAATTTATGATGTTTTTTTTAAAAGAAACTAGTAAACCCGATGTCTCTTGAAATTTCTGAATATAATTTTTATTACATTGTAATCTCATAAGACTCAGTTTAGCCAATTGTTCAGTAAAAGTGTCACTAACATATATTTTTTTCTTTTTTTATAGTTCTATTTAACATTCATTGAAATTATGTTGTAACTAGCACAGTATCAGAACCAGAGTAAATTGGATTTCCTTAACACTTCCAGAATTAAATTGTAGAAAATGATATTGTATTTCATGCACACGCTTGCAATTCATAAACAGTTAAAACTTGAACGAACCGGATTAAACCGGAACGAACTGGAGCGCAACAGGGCGGTGCCCGCGACGATCCGAATAATTTGGCCAATGTCAAAGTTAGTGCTTGTTGCAAACCGCATGCGTTAGTGTTGTTTGTTAATGGATTGTTAGTGCTCATTAACTATTTAACTGTTTGCCCGGGACACGGACTAGTCCGTAGAATAATAATATACATGTATGTAGTACCAGTACTTATGTATGCTACGAAGTTTGCTACGGGTTTGCGTACCAATTTAATGAAATAATAACAAACTTTGCTATGATGAGCATGATAGTTTGTTCTGTGTCTGGGTGTAATAAAAATATCTATATCTATATTAGTATTATAATTTAAAATAAATAGTACGCTTATGAATTGTTTGATCACCATAGTACAAGCTAACGCATGGTTTCCAAAGATAAATTGTTTAGTTCATTTATTATTTAAAATTAGAGGTCCGTTTAGTGGATCCGTTTGGGAATTGGTTTCCCGTTCAAATTGCTAATCTATTACTGCTTCGAGTTATAGAGGAAAGATAATATTAAAAAGCTGTGGAGAATATCAATTTAGTAAAATATCTCGCGTTGGTGGCAATACGGGATATATTATGCTATGCTACCGGTACTCACGATTTTTTTTGCGCCGATATTTCGACCTAATATGGATCATGGTCTCGGCTGCACTGAAGTGGTGATGAGAAACTTTTGACAGGATAACAGAGATCTGTCATCTGTCGTCTGCATCACTGTCTCACTTTTGACAGGATGACAGATATCTGTCATCTGTCACCCTTAACATAGCATAATGTACACAGTCCACGATGATCCGAGTTTAAAATCATATAATAGGGGATTTATTTCATATTTTAAAGTTAAACGGCACTTCAGAGGCCGGACTGATACAAAATTTTGAAACGTGCGTATTGTTCACGTTTCGTCGTACAGTTTTTATAAATTTTAAACCTTTTATATAAATCAAAATGAAAGCAAATAGTTTCCAGGCTGCATATAAAAGTTTTCATTTATGAAATTGAGGTTGTGGTATAAAAATTACTTTATATGGTTACGTATTCATTTGAATATGACCTAATTTTATATGTATAGAACTTCGCTGTCCGTCTGTCTTATGCCTGGTCCAATATATGCAATACTCATTGCATATCTTGCATGGGTTAAATAAAAAAATATTTCATTTGTAAATATCGGATCCCTTACCTCGACCGGTCGTGAGTTTCTCCTTTAGTACAGCAGGTAGCGCTCCAAGAAGGTTACGCTTCTTCCTCCCAATTCTTTTTCCCTCCTTTACTAGTTCTTTTTATATTTTCTCCTATTTCCCTTGTCAAAGCGATAAATATGTTGTTGAAGTGTCTGGAGTCCAGTTTGCCTTAATATGGCACAAAATATGATGTTGTAGCTAGTACTCTATCCTGCCTCAATACGGCCCAAAATATGATGTCGATGTCGGTGCAGGTGCGAGTGCAGTGTCGGTGTCGCCGATGTTGGTGTCGCTGGTCTCGCTGACGGCGCTGCTGAGCGCGGCGGTGTGCGCCGTACTGGCCGCCGTCTACCGCCGCCATTACAGTCGGCGCGCGCGCAAGCACCCTGCCTCCACGTGAGTGTAACTTTAGAGAGCGGCTAGCCGTTGCGTTTCTTTTATTACTTGCCTTCGACCTATTGATGGCCCACCCATTGAGCTCATACTGAGAAGACCTGGACCATACTCCACCACGCTGCTCTAATGCGGATTGGTGGAAAGATTAGTTGCCAACCCAGGTGTCAGAAGTTCTTTTGCCATCGGAAGGCTTCTGACATGGATTGCTATCTAACATACCAATGGGTTTTACGTGCCCTCCGGAGCGCTCATGAAATTTTTACCATTAGCGGTCCTCTATTTTCCTTCCGATCGCCACCACTGTTGCTTCAGTTTTCCAATGGCCAAATCAAAACAAGCCGATACGCTATGAGCACTTCTCATTTTTACTAATAAATATTTATTGAACTAAGTATGTACGTGAAATAAGTTTTGGACAAATTTGTTTGAATTGTAGAGCAATTTAAAGTCACAATAGAATCCTACACAATGGGTTTCTGGGAGTGCGGTAGTGATTTTCAATAAAACGGTTGAGCAAATATCTTGTTTTGTCTCGTTATTTACTGAAAAACCAATTGTGTTCTAAAACAGCGAGGCACTGCGCTTGTGTACTAAATAAATAGAAGAGTCGTTTTAGTCTTATTTAGTTAAATTTATCCAGCGATCTACACCGAAGCTGTATGATACAGTGTGCTCCTCAATCAGGAGCCTGAAGTACGTGACTACTCAAGCTAAATGCACCAGCTGGGTTCCGTGGTCAGATTTCTATAATGATTATTAAAAGACTTATAATTATGGTACCAAAACTTCATATATAAAACTGTATCTATATTCTTATGGCGACATCGTACAATACGTCACGACAAAACCTAAATCACGCTATCGGAGTTTTCTTTCTTGTTAGCATATATACAAGTTCGGACTAACAACTGTCGGAGCTCGGCCGCTCCCCAGGCAAAATACCTTCTTCTTCATCGCTTCATCTCCCCTTTGCTAAATACTTTTATAAAATATACAATTTACTTCATATTTATGAGTCTTTTTTTAAATACCTTTGGACTTTAAGCTGCATAAAAAGCTCCTGCCATAACTTCGCCGTAATATGTTAATTAATACCTTTAAATATAATTGTATCGCTATGGCCAGACTGACATTTTCGGCTAGATACGACGACTCGTTTAGCGGTTAACCGCAGATATTGGTGGCAGGTAGTTAGATGGGAATAGACAAGTTAGAATCTGGTACTTTATGAATGAATAAAATTATTTTTATACATTTATTATAAAATTATGAACAGTACATTTACATATTTAATTTCTACGCAAGCACCCTAGTCTCAGCAGTATTTACCTCGTCTGTTACAAATTCCAACATCCCGATCTGATGTCATCAAATTGGATCGAGTACTATAAGTACCGCGAACACACTTCTCCCATCCGGCAATCAAACCCAGAAGCAAATACATATGTAACCAGAGTCTGTTTGTCCCAGCAACGCGCTCTACTCGGAGGACAGCGTGGAGTCGTTCCCGAAGCGGGACACGGTGAACACGTACGCAGCGTCACCGAAAGTGGACTACAGCAGCCAATACAGTCTGAAGGGAGACTGCGACGAGCTGGAGGACGCTGACCCCGACATCATAGCCGTGCACTATGGTGAGGATACTCCCCATCGTTCATTGTATTTTGTGACAGCCTCTATTGAAATGCTGATTTCTCAAACGTGGTGTGCGTCGAAGTTATATGCATATAAAAAATCAATTATCCCTTACTTCGGTAAACAAAAACATCGTGAGGTAATTTGACTTGCTTTTGATGATGATCTCAACCCATCACAGCTCACTATTGAACTTGGGTCTCTTTTCTGAATGAGAAGGTTAAGGCCATAGTCCACCACGCTGGCCAT
>DWJZ01003096.1:0-17804 GCA_018249125.1 Asbolis capucinus
ACCCAGACACAGAGAACAAACATACCTGTTCATCACAGAAAAGTCTGACCTGGGTGGGAATCGAACCCACGACCTTCGGTGTAGCAATCAGGTTCACTAAGCACTCGACCAACTCGCTTGTCAACTAAAGTTTAAAAAAATCTAGAGGAACTCAAATGGCGAAAAGAGTAATGGATATGAATGTGGATGGAAGTAACTGAAAAAGAAAAGATGTCAAAGAAATGATATGACAGACAAGGGAGTCAGTGTAGAGAGAACGATTGATGAGGAAGAATCGAAGACAAAAATGCGTCAACCAAGCGTCGGCCAATTTACGTGTTGCTTAAGATGTACATTTTGTGAAGTTAGGCCTTGTAGAGTTAGGACGTTTAGAGTCAGAAGCATGATAATGAGAAATGATGCCTTTTTGCCAGCCACAAAGTCTTCGCAATATTTTACATGAAATGTTTTTGCTATTGTATCTTTTGTACAAGAATTTACGTTACCCCGTAAACCATTACAATTTCGAATTCTCAGTCTCCGAACAAGCGTACAGACGTATACCTATATTACCTTCGAAGTTGAGCCGCTGCAAATAATTGATGAAATCCCCCGGGAGATGGAGTATTTCGACAATGAAGTAGGTAAGGGTAATAAATCGATTAATAAATTAGTACTATACAAACGTATAGTTTTTCACACGCTTTTATTAACTCAATTTCAGTAGAAAATTTTGTAGCTACATGAGAGAATCTTACAACATAAATTATCCACTTTCTACATGCCGATAACCTGAAAATTTGTACACATATCCAATGACAGTATCATATCTTCGTAATACAAATGTTTTTTGTTTTTACAAGCTTTTATTTAACTTGCAGTGTATGTTTGTATATTAGTATGTTAGTATATTTGTATGTTAGTTTGTTCCGGGTCAAATATTGCAACTTTAATTAGATCCACTTTAATTAGAACGGATTTTTTTCATAGTTTTCATCCTCATGACAATGTATTTTTAGGACAGGCATGACCTACCATAATACCACGTATACGATTGACTCCAGACAAGGGTTAACAATACAGTTATCAAATTTTGTGAGTTTCTTTGTATTAAGGATTAAAGCTAGTGTTTTTAAATATTTTACATAAATCTTGTTTTATAAATTCACAAGAAGCAATCGCATTAAGCGCCCTTTGTTGAGATTTCTTAATTCTACAACCATTTGTAGTGTTTAAACAGCCCTATAGTCTAAGTCTGTAGGGATCTTGCCCTAATAGCTCTCGTTAAAATAAAAAGGTTACAGCAAAAATCTTCCAGCAGACCTACAACTGAAAAAATAATTTGGCGAAGTTCAGTGTAAACACACATAAGTTGAACTAGAGAAATAGTGATATCAAAAACTTAGTTCTTCAATAAAACTCTCACAAACGATAAAACCGAGAATATTGTGAAAGGGAATCACTTTCTCTTCAAAAGGTGCCGATGTGAGGTCGGAAGGCCGCCTTCGGTCTACCGTGATCAATTTTATTTTCTCCAGTCCCTTTGTTCCAGCCTTCGCCAGTATTGTTATCCCTTACTACTACTGAACCCTTCAAACCTTATTCGTATCGGTAGGATCTTGGGTTTGATTGTTTTATCTGTTCTATAGATGATATTTCCATAAATATTATCATAGAAATTTGATTTGTAGCTTTTTGTTTCATAATTTATTGTAAATTTCAAGTGTGTTAGTATGAAAATATGTGTTAAGTGACTGTAGTAATTTCGAATAATAAATAATTCCTGCCGTGTTTACATTAATTAAAATATAATTTCCTCATAATATTCATCATTGTAACCCTTAACTGCCCCACTACTGGGCTCGGGACTCCACTCACAACGTAAGGGATGCAGGCCAGAGTTTACCACGTTGACCAAGTGCGAATTGGTGGACTGGACCATAGAGAAATTTATGAAGAACTCTCAGGACTGTAGGTTCCTTAACGATATTTTCCTTCGCCGTAGCAAGTGATAATCAACTTCTGATTCACAGATAACTTGGAAATTAGAGGATTCATTGTATTCACTCCGCAAAATTAACTCTAAAGCTGATTAGCATATTCAAGCCTTATCTGATATAACCTAACCTAACTGATATATAACAATATGGTCGAAGCTTAGTAAGTTTCTATAAAATTCACAATGTAATTGTAATTCATACACACTCATACGTACCTTATACAGTAGGTCTCGTTGAGCAGCAAATGGCATGACCAAACCAACACAAATGATGCCAATAACCTGAGTCCAGAAAATGTCATCATCACCATCATCTCAACCCATCACTGCCCTCTATTGAACACGGGTCTCTTCTCTGAATGAGAAGGTAAAGGCCATAGTCCACCACGTTGGCCAAGCGCGGATTGACAGACTTTACACATCTTTGAGTTTTGCAAACTCACCATGCAGGTTTCTCACGATGTTTTCCTTCACCGTTATAGCGAGTGACATTTAATTTGCTAAAAACGTACATAACTCCGAAAAGTCAGAAGTACGCTCCCTAGGATTCGAATCCGGACCCCCCGAGTAGGAGGTCGAATTCTGAGCTACTAGGCTATCACCGCTAGACTATCGACCTACCATATTATATGTTGACTACACCCTAGGGGATATATCGCTCGCTTAGTGAAATCCGTTCGACTACTAATAAAATAAAGAAAGTGATCGGTTTCGGTGGAACGAACACAGTCCCTAAAGAAAAGCCTTTCTAGTGCTTTTGCCACTTTCACTTAAATTTATCTTTAAGTTGGAAATTAATTTGTTGTTGCTCAGTTAAATTAGATCACAACTCAATAGTTATTTTGCCCCAATCAAGCTTCGTCCATCATGATTACGAGTTTTCTTGGATATTGTTCTTTACCCATTAATTGCCCACTTTTGAGCACGGGACTTCGCAATTGATGCGACTTAGAGTTTCCTCAACCACGCTTTTCCAGTGCACATTGGAAACATCAAAGGAAAGCTTTGTTGGTTAAGAAGGAAGTGATAGATTTGACTGATCTGTCTAGGGGTCGGCAACCAACACGAGGGTCACAAATGTTATAAGGATATTGGTGCGGGCCACATTTCAGCCAGGCTATGTGTAGCTATACGAAGAAGTTTCATACAAACTTTCATCCTTTATTTCAACACTTTCAAGACTTTTTGCGCAAAATAATTAGGCTCTGTTTATCCTCTTAGTTGTATTCTAAATCTATAGCAAGTTTCATCAAAATCTATTCAGTAGTTAAGGCATGAAAAGGTTACAGATAAACAGAGTTATTTTCGCATTTAAAATATTTGTAAGGACTGGCCCTACTAGCCAATAACGAAGATGTATAACAATCATATAGACTGACAGCTAATCGTCTATTTTACCCAGAATTTTGACAAAATGATTATTAATTATGTTATTTTCAAGTCTGAAACGATCAAATATTTGTGCCATCTCTTTGATATCTCAAAGAATCTAGAAATCTGAATGTAAAAGATACGAATGAAAATATAAAAAGTCATTCGCAGTCTTTTGTTGAAAGACGTACCCAATTAGAGATGTGAATTCATAAAATTTCTAAGTATTTCTCCTTTAAGAGGACATAAAAGATATTTTTTATTCATTCTTATAAAATTCGTTGTAATGTTAGCTTCTAAGTGTTAAGATTATTTTACAAGCTTTTATTTAACTTGCAGCGTATGTTTGTATATCAGTAACTTAGTATATTTGTTTGTTAAGTTTTGACTCAAATCATGCAAGATTAGACCCACTTCCTCTTACACTACGGAAAATTAATTTGAATTATGAAATTTTGCATAAACCTTCCGTCTTAATGACAATGCATTTTTGTGATAAGCATGGCCTGATACTTCGTTCAGAATTGGCTCCAGATAAGGTAACTCCTCAACGGTTTACAATACAGATATGAAATTTTATGTTTCTTCCTATGAGGGCTTTATAATTAAAGCTTGTTTTTAAACATACCAATAGACCTTGTTAAATATTAAAATCCAGTTATGCTAACGCACAATTTAATGTTCATAGGTATATTGCCATCTTTAGGTACATATAATATACCAGTAAAGGAGTCGATTCATTACATACAAAATAAACTAAGTAAATAATCAGAGGCCGGTTGGTCTAGTGGTTAGTGAACCTGACTGCTGGGTTGTACAGAAGGTTGTGGGTTCGATTCCCATTCAGGTCAAACTTTTCTGTGATGAGCAGGAATGTTTATTCTGTGTGTCTGGGTAGAAATACCTATATAGAAATGTATTTAAAAATGTATATACATATGTATGTTTGTCAGTTGTCTGATCACCATACCTTTTAATATTTTGTAATTTTTTTGTAAAGCTTACTTTGTCATACTAGAATTTTTAACATTTGCATCTTCATTTATTTTATGATACTTACTACAACTACTATTACTACTTGAAATTGGAAATAAGAGGTTTTTGGGCCCATAAATATTGATTAATTTAGGTTTTATAATAATGAAGTAGGTATACATAGGTTTCACCTGTCTTGTACTGATCATCAGTATTTAGTTGAGGAAACCAATTCCATAAATTTATTAAATGTTAAAATACGCAGCGGAAGATTCGAGACAATCATCTTGTGCAATAAATCTTGCCTACCCACCAACTTCAAGCTTACTATTGTAGAAACAAAACATTCCTATTGGAATGCCGTGGAGTCAGTGAACTAGATCAGAAGGGGCCCCTATCCTTTTATAAATATTGCTGTTTCCACCTCGTAACCTCCGGTGGAATACCTCGTTACCGATACTTTCGTTATTCATGAATGTTACGAGCCCACACACTCTCAGTATAACATGATGTGTTTAAAAGATCTATATTAGGGAACCAGTTTCTGCCCGCGGCTTCGCCTGGGCCATGTGTTGTTAAAAAGTAGCCTGTGTTATCACAGACTATACCTGTTCTATACATGTGCCAGATTTAATTTTAATCCGTTCAGCACTTAGCGCCTGAAGGAAAACCTTTTTCACAGACTTTCACATTTAAAATGATAAAAGGATGGATTAAATCTTTCGACAATATAACCTAGTATTTATGAACTAATATATTATAGCAATAATAACCAGAATATTTTTACCAATTTCTCTGGCCCATTATATTGGCTGTACTACAAGTTTGCATTAAAATGAGTACGTGGTTACACGGTACTTTGACGTGGTCGCGTTGAATATTCTACACGTCTGCACCATGGGACGACAACCCGAGGCCCGCGGGCTTTTGCGGCCCACACCAATATCCTTATAAAATTTATGGCCCTTATTTAAGAGATTGCAATTTTTTTCCAATATTTAAAAAGCGCGTTCAAGATTTTAACTTAGCTTCTATTTGATGATGAACATAAAGATAATTTCCGTTTGCAATTTTATGTATTTAGTTAAATATGTTTTTATAAATATATTACTTATGTATAGTATTGTATTGTAATTAAAGTATTTTATAATACCATCTTAGTATGCACTAAGTTTGCCTTTTTATATGAACTCTCCACTTTCGGGCCAACTTGAAAGTATTTCTTATTATGGTTAAGTACTGCTATGTACAAACTATCTCATTTATGTATTATCATGTCCTATTATGTGTATACAAAAGAATAAATAATAAAATGGTGCCTTAAGTAAAAAAGTAGTAATCTTATTTATTTTTATGCGTTTTATAAAAAAGAAAATCGGCAAGGTGCACCATCTATGCGTATTCTAAAGAACTACGGAAGGAGCAGGCAAAGAATCTCGAGTGAAGAGATGTTTACTTTTATGATTTGCTCCTAGATGGCGTTACGTAACGTAAGACAAAGATGGTCCTGTAGTTAGTAATATACTATATCATGTAGATAGTGGAAGGAAAAATAAAATAATTGCAGTAGATAATATGCGTCTATTACTAAAAAGTAATATTTGTTTTAACTAATTAATAGACTTAGACCATAGGATTATACTACACTATATTACTACTGTGCGATGAAACTTGGCACATGGATAGACCAAGCCCAGCAAATGAACATACATATATACATACTTTTCATCCCAATTATATTTTTCCTGGGATAATTTGGACGTTTATACATATTATATTAAACGGATTAAGATTAAACTTGGCAAAAATATTTTTTATCAACAAGTAACACGGGAAAAGCCGCAGGAAGGAACTAGATTAAAATAAAAGCCATTATTAACGTCGTATTATTTATTTTCGTCTGTGTTCTGCCGCCCGGTACAGATACGAACGGCATTTACCCGAATAGTACACGCAGTAACGCTACATTACCAAATGTCGAAATACTGATATCTGTGGGGCTACCAGCCCCGCAATGCAAACAAACTACGGTGGAAATCCCAACAATACACTCCGCCTCTACAAATACTCTCTATAATGATCACTTATTAATTACACATGAATATAACGTACAATGAGACATCAAACACAAATAAAGAAAGCCTATTTACATATGATTTTTATTGCTTCGAACCTCTCCGATAGATTTTAGTCGTGCAAACAAAATAAGTCTTAAGACCCTATGGGTGTATTTATTATTATACAAATATATGAGGCTTTCAGGCATTGTACTATAAGTGCCTTGTATTAAATTCGATATAGATATATGTAGGCGCATAGTTTCTGACGAGGTATTGTAAAAATTTATTTGTAAACTTAAGGCGTAATAGATATAAGGGCGAAAGTTGAATGTCCCAAACACGCATTAAAATGTAAAATTTAGGCGGTTATACACTACAGGCCAACCGTGACATTAAAATTAGTGTCCGTACGACAGCTACTTTCACAAAAAAGTAAAACCTTCATGTGTGTATTAGTAAGATGTCTAATTTAGAAGTCTCTATTCTTACTCTTATGTTGTAAAAGGGAGAGGTTGAGACAAAGAGAGCAGTTTTTTCTCTTCCCTGTGCTTGCTGTTATTTGAACATGATTCTTTCTCAGCTGGCAACGCATTTGTGGCGCAAATGCTCTGCGATGATCACTTGCCTATATCAAGAAAAATAAAAGGGTCGTAATTCTTTAAAATAACTAAAGATATACGCCCTTTTGTTTTCCATCATTGTCATCATGGATATTTAAGACAAACAACTCATTCATTTCATTGATTCATAGCTAAACGTATAACTTGTATTTTAAAAAACAATTTGTCGGTTGCCTGTAGCTATATTGCCTTACACACAAACCTTACGTCATAAGGTCTTATGTACAAATATTCAAATGTAGGAACACGTTGGTATTCAAATGGCGCTAAACATTATCTTTGGCACCCATCAATACTATGGTCGCAAAATCGATATAGAAGTTACATGTAAAGATTATGTAAAAATGTTTCCGAATTACAATAACATACATGTATACATAAACAAACATATTGCACGTCTAACATTTATATCTATATTCCAATTATACAAATAAATACTTCAAATACACAACAATTCATTTGTATTTCTGTAAGCTTATACATGTTTAGGCTCAATTTTAATAGAGTATTTTAACTATACGCGTATTCCGATTCCACATAGCTATATTATCGAATATTTTAGTATGAGCACCTAATATAATTGTGAAATATTTCGCGTCTTCGTGCCCGTCCACACACTCAACCAATATCGGTTTTACCGTAAGTGAAAACTAACCCTGGATTATTTTTCACATTTATATAAATGGAGAATTATTGTAACCCATAAATTAATCTAATAAAAGTTTGTCTTTTATTAAATATAGATAAACAATTGAACATGCAGTCGACAACAGAACTATCTACAGAACTTGGTTGAGAGTACAGTGTATAACTTAGTTAATAAAGAAATTATTACACTGCTTTATAACTTGAAATATATTTTTGTAAATAAAGTGTTTTAAATTTTGAGATAAAGAATATTGAAGACATATATAATGAAATTTAACATTTTATAGACTATGTATGCACCTTCAATTAAGAATTAAACGACATTAACAAAACAAAGAAACTATTTAATTGGACATCAATTAATCAAGAACCAATTAACTTAATTTCTAAGTATCTCCTAATGCTCTTTCAATCATTACACTGAGCCCTCCACCAGAATTGAACTATTAATTTACGGACGACATTTATAATTAATCTCACAACATATTATCTACATAAATAACGGTTAAGGATTCGTTAGGGTTTCCACCGCGAGAAGCCAACTCAAGCCGTGCGCCGTAGTACTACACACTAACGCCGCGAGCGCGACCGGCTACCGTCTGTCGAGCGACACTTCAAGTCTTCATCTACCATGTACAATTCGTAAACTATGTTCTCAATGTCGGAATGTCTCCAAACAACTCTTCATTACATATAGACGTTTAGCACGCCGTATAAGCGATTCAGGTCTGCCAACATCATCGAAAATTGAATTCGTTGGTGTTCGCAGTTTCGCCGTGTGAATGCAGAGCTGTTATGTCTGTCAAATTAAAATGTTTTAATAATAAATTATGTAAAGTATACATTACGTGATTTCATGTCAATCGAACGTTAACAGATGTTCGATAATAAGCGATTTGTACCCGCGAACATTGACAAAATTCTGGCATGTTCGCGGATGTTCGCCATGAATATAGAACCGTATTAACAAAGTTACAGTAACTAAGAAGACATATAATTAAAACTAAAGTTACAAAAGTACAAGTACCTATTTCTTTTTCAATCATATCATCATGTCAAATTTTTATCGTAAACCATCACGAGACTAGAAATCTGCGAGGTAACTTTGTAATTTATAAACTCAAAATCCACTCTCAGTATAAGCTGCATTAGTTCCCTATGGAAATGTGCCCCTGCAAAGTCTTTACCCACACTTGCACAGTGTATTGAAGTTAATTAAAAATTATATTAATTTAATCTATTTGTTATGGTTCTTTAGAAATCAATTTTATAACGATTTCACCATAAAATTTCTGTGGCTTTTTTTCGTTATTTAATTCGTATAATTACAGAATTACCTTACAGTCTCACCAATTTAAGCAATCTTAAAAATTAAAAAATCATTTGATAAAACCTGGCATGTGACTCACTTGTTTCTACTTATTTACATTTTTTTTTTTCTTCTCAGGACCATTACTTAGAGCTTTCATTGCCTTTTTTAAACTCTCTCATACTTAAATACAATCCTTATAAATAAATTATTTAATTTAAAAATATTCAAAAGGATATAAAGACGTATCCGACAGAAAGAACTATTGAAATATCATTACAAAGTTCAAAAGCGATTTTTTATATATTCAAAGTTCATCAGATCTTTAAATTTACATCGAAAATCATATTGTCATCGATTCAACCATGAAAATAGATTTTTTAAAGAAAACATCCGTGCATGAATTCCTTTTCATATCAAAATGGAGTAAATTCGCTAACAATGGACAAGCTATAGTAACAACATTCTAATAGTAAAATGTTATCATAAAGTTTATATTTAAGAGTAGGTAGATAGTGTAGGTATATAGAAATACAATTTTAGCACAAGCAACTCAATTATGAATATTACTTTAAGTTACTGACAATAACATTAGTCTATGGAATCTGAAAACTTTTAATATTAATTCATAAAGTTCTTTTTACAAAACTTCCATTCCGCATTCGAAAATTAAAATTACAACCAAATAAAAATCGTCTATCAGTCGTATTGTTTGGATCAACAATGAATTTTTTGAATTCATGAACGAATACTTATACAGACGAGTTCCAACAAAGATTCTAGTAAGATATATCACAAACCATAAATAGGTAAAATAGTAAAGTATCAAAAACATTGTGTCCCATATCAGTCGTGTTATTTGTGCAATACTATTTTATAACATCAGTAACAAAACTTCGTCTTGAAGTGTTGCTCAATTTGTAACCAAACAGCCTCCGACAGACATATAAATAAGTGTAATTATAATAATATGCAAACTATATAAAATGGACCAATCATGGCAGTGAAATTTAAATCAGTGCTGTCATTGGTCAATTTCTACCACTCTTATATGTCTAGCAGACGCTAGTAAAAAGAACTGAAATCCTATTTGCGAATCTCGATATCCGATACATTATCTAGTCAAAAGTATGAATGATATTTTAAAGTATTTATCTTTTTTCGATATCAGAAGTTCGCACATAGTATCCCCGATCTTGAGATTGCGACCGACCTCAACGGATTAAAATCCAGTCCTTCATAGAATTAGCGACTCGTAAAAATGCTTTACTAAATCTATTTTAGTTTAATATACCGTTATACAATATAGTTAAGTTAATAATGAACAAGGATTATTTGGAATAATTTAAATTTTACCAGCTTCCCCTAGACGTTTCCAACGATGTGACGTAATCGCTCGTTCTACGACGGAACCCATCGAGTGGTATTGTTCACGCCAAACTTTATGGCATCCCTCATATACACACAATAGCGTATTCAAACTCTGTTACTATAACCAAATTATTAAATAAACGAAATAGAAATAACGGCATTTCTTTATTCATTTAAATAATTCTCTTTTAACTATCGGGTCAAATCAAATTATTAACATACTCTCTTACTTTCAAATATTTGAAAATTGTTGATTTTCCTTTCCATACCTGAAACTTATTCAATTGAATTTTTATCCTGATACAGGCGCCATGCGACATGAGAGAGGCCAAAAAAATTGGCGAGCACTATATCTATACACGAGCTACTCTGATATGGTCTCAGTCTCAAGACAGTCCGTACGTCTGATCTATTATACACTCCCTACTCGAGCTACTGACTTGTGTCCACTATCGACACTCGATTAAATATTTTTATAGTGCCATTCAGACATGATACCTGTAGTTGTAATAACTGAGTCTATATGTGGATACAATACGCCAATGTGTCGAATGTGTACGCAAGCCTCTGATATGTCGGATGATGTGTGTAGCGCTTCGGGCCGTGCGCCGGTTCCCCGCCCGACCGGTACAAAATCGGAGCGTACCTACATATACGTATATATTATATACAATGTACAATACAATATGATAACGCTACAGTGGCTAAGGGGCGGGGCGAACCTCGCGTCAGTAGGTAAACATTCTCACAATAATTTACAATGTAACTCGCTCTATATATAACAAACTTTCACGAGCGCGCACGCTCGCCGAACAACATAATATACAGCAGAATCGTAGCACTCTTTCGATTCGATAAAAAAATTGACTAGAAAATTCAATTCGCTATGAGCACTATGTGTGCGTGGAGGTCGAGAAGATGTCTGCGGCGCGCCAGGCCTCTGCCTCCTCCTCCTCGTCGTACTGCTGCAGGAACGGGTTGGTGGAGCTGTAGCGAGGGCTGAGGCCTCCGTTGCTATTCAACGTGACGGCGAGGCCCGCCGACGTGCCGGGGATCGCCGATCTCGGAGACTCGCGAGACCCGTTCTCGCGCGGGGTCGAATCCCGGGACATCGCGTCCTTCGAGTTCATGTTCGGTGTCAAATCCCGTGGGGTGAGATCCCGGGGAGTATCCCTCGGGGTGCCGCGTGGGGAATCGCGAGGCGACGCACGGGGTGAGTTCCTCGGCGAGGAGCGCGGCGAGTTCCGCTCCGGCTGCCGCAGGATTGATGACACCGATCCCCCGTGTTTAATGGTATCCGCAGGACTGTGGCTGCCGGAGCTGCTACTGGGTGAACCGGGAGAGGAGACTGTCACCTGCCGGGAGCGAGGTGGCGCGGGCAGAGGGCCGCGCAGAGGCGACTGCGGACGATATTGGCCGGCCCTGACTGATGAGAGAACCTACCAACAAATTGCAAATTACATTCGTGTCGTAAATTATAGTCAGGGTTTTTCTCTAATAAAAAAAACCTAACGAAAAATCCCGATTGCGTTAGCTAACAGGCATAGCACGGAAACAGTGCCCACGGTACATCGGGAAATATGATCTCACTCTATTGGTTGCCGTTACAATCACTCACAATGTGACCGTTAATTTAAAGGCGAAAATATTAAGCAAAAGTAAAAAATCTTATCTTACTCACTCATATCCCCACACATTCCTATGTCGCGGCATGGACCACTAACACATTTGTTTCAAATAACATCTTTAACCCAAGCATATCATGATCTCAGCTTGCCCAGCTGGAATTCAAATCCAGGACATAGTAACTATTGTTGAATACTAACATGTGCGGGCGGCGATCGGTCGGGCGCGGGCCGAGCCGAGAGAGCTGGAGGCGGAGATGCTGCTGATACTCCCGCTGGAGGCCGATATGGACTGACTGAGGGCGGAACTCGGCCTGCCGACAAATATCACAGGATATTGGTTAACACCGGATATCACCGCTTTAAAACCCTCAATTCGTACTTTACAAGGTGCTTTACTTCTTGTCATATAAATATCAGAATCTGAAGCAGTATGTTGCTGCGTCTGAGGTCCATTGGCGGCTTCTTTATCTTCGCCACACGTGCTGGTCTATCACTCCCTGCCTCGTTACTGACACATTACTAACACCATAGACTGGTGTTGCTAATGACCATGGGTAACGGTGATTACTTACTATCAAAAGAGGGCTCATTTGCCTGCTTAAAGCATAAAAAACCCGCCAAGTGCCTTTCAAACTACGCGCAAAGTATTCCGTTTGACGTCATAACTTCTTTCTTCTTTCTTCATAACTTCTTTCTTCTTTCTTTTGAGCCTACCAATCCATAATAAAATTGGACGTAGTTAACTTTTGTACTTGAATCTTTTTAACTGATTGGATTGGTGTTTAAAATCGTTTTGTTTCTATTAAATCACTTTTGACCTTGATGTGGATCGGATCCCTTTCGCTTAACTACGTTCAATCTTCCTTCTTCCTCTTTCCTTCTAACTAATAGTGAGCTATTGTTATGATTTTTTGAGTTTTCTATAACCGTACTATACTGTAATTTTTAGATAAGAATCAGGTGGTTATAAATAAACACACCCAACGAGTGCAGTTACACAAATGTATTATTAGTAAAAGGCGTGCTGTGAAAAAAATATTCCTACTAATTACGAGAATATCTTGTAGTCGCACACATATCCGTGGTATGGCTTGTGCTTCGTGCCCACTCAAAGAAAGAGAACCAAATCTAAAACAAGGTATATTAAAGTATTTAAAAACACAAGCTTAATTTATAGATCTCTAATACAAAGAAATACACAAAATTTCATAACTGTATTGTTAACCGTTGAGAAGTTCCCTTGTTTGGAGACAATCGTGAACTTAATATGCTTAGTAGTAGTCATGCTTAGCATAAAAATGCTTTGTTATCGGAACTGAAGCAGTGTGCAATAAGACCTCCGTAGTATAAAGACGAGGTATAAAGCTTCTAATAAAATAAAAATGTACAGACAAATAGATAAGTAAAGCTACGAGCTATAGACAGTACATATATACAGTTGTGTGTCAATATTATATATAAACGAACTTAGTTATAAATCTACCCCTAAAAATTATTCCATAATGGTCAACAATGGTGATAATGGATGTGTTAACCTTGGGGGAGCGTGGCTGAGGCCGCTGGCGACGCACTGGCTCTGCTTCCACGCGGTCCGGTTGCTGGCTCGCCGCGCCGAACTGTCTACAAATATGCATGCGTTAAGGTGCTGCTTAGCCCCTGTTTATGTAAGTGTTCTGTTCTACCGGTCTACTCTACTGTTCTACTGCGTTCTTTTCGGCCAATTGTGTGTTGTATTTTCGTCTTTTTAATTATTCTTCGTCTTTTCTCGTATTTTAATTCGATTTGAAAAATACTTTGAAGGTCTGTATATAATTGGGTTAATATTTTCTTACCGCAGCAAATGATAAAATGTTACCTTAAATTTAGGCATTAGCATGGGATTTGTCTGCTTATATCAGTATGCAGTTTTAATGCAAATTACGTTAAGTGTACTTCAGTTTCTATGATGAAATTAATAACTAAAATATAAATAAATATAGTTAATTTACTTTGGCTTTGCTGAATCTAAATTTAATTTCATTTGTATAAATTATACGTGCCATCATAATATATTTAATGTCTATGTACCTAATCGTGGAAATTTGGAAAAGTGTAAGCTTATTTAAATAAACGTGATCAATAACATTACCTGAACGCTTAGGAGCTGGCCAGATTTGGAGAAGACATTGAAGGACATGGATCGGTCTTTGATAGTCCAGGTCGGATGGTGGCTGGGCGTGCAGCATCAGCGGCGGAGCCAAGGCCACGGCGAGGTGGAATGGAGACATTTTGTTCCGGTCTTGAGCCGCGACCACGAGTGCCAAGTGGTCTAGCAGGAAGACCAGGGTAGCCCTGGCTGCTCGTGGCAGACATTCCACTATAGACGCCATAAGGCGAGCGTTTCCTTCTCGATCGTCGGGCAGACAGACTCCTAAGTGATGAAGCTTGGTAAGTTAGGTATTCTTTTGATTTGACCAGGGTTTTTTTGGTCTAGTGGGTAATGTTAATTTTCCATATAAGTCATGCTTATAATAATTTTTCGGAATTCAATACGATCATATCAAAAAATTGGTTATTCTCGTTATGGTATCCAAAAGAAATATTTCTTAAGAAACCTGAGATTTCCAATCGTATACTGTCTAAATAACTGTAGTATATAAAACACTGTATATAACAGGGCTGGCTTTTTCGTTTCCAAATAGTACGTGGCCAAGTATTACTGTCCGAAATCTTATGTAAGACAGTACTTAATTGCAATAAGATTCATTGAATTCACGGTCGTTACCGGTGCACACGCTATCTCATTAGAAAAAAAAATTGTTATTATTATTTTAAATAATTATCTTCAGTAATTTAGCACTCTTTGTTAATATAAAAAGCAACATTTACAAAGCAAGTTCATCATCTCAACTCATCACGGCCCAATATTAAGCACGGGTATCTTCTCTGAATGAGAAGGTTTAGGTCCACCAAGCTGGTCAAGTGCGGATTGGCAGATTTCACACACCTTTGAGCCTAACAAACTCCCTGGCATGCAGGTTTCCTCACAATGTTTTCCTTCACCATTATAACAAGTGACATTTAAATGCTTAAAACAAGCAAACAAAGCAAGTTACATTAGCGTAATGTAAGGAAAATGTGTTATGTAACAGAAGATTAGAATCTGCTCTCTCGCCGACATATACATACCGAGAGCATCAAGTGTCATCTGATACAAGCATCGGCTAAACAGAGGTTGTGGCAGTTCTCGCAGGAAATCCTTCAGTAGACCGGTGATGACGTTGATGTCGGGGACCGCGTCTGGTGTGAGCTCCACGCCGCGAGGATTGCGCTCGAAGGCCTCGCGGAGTACACGCTTTTTCGTTGCGGAACCACAAAGACGATATAAACCTGAAAGGAAATTGACAACAAATTTAATTAGACGACTTCAACTCATGAATGGTCGCTTCTCTTGTGACGTTGTTCTCTTGTGTCTTTGGGAGACGAGAAGTGAAGCAGGCTTAGATTATTTCATTTTACTTGGGTTTAGAGACCAATCCGAGTGTCGAAGGTTTTGTTTTTAAAGCCTAAGCTACTGCTATCTGCTGGGCCAACCAAAATTTACGACCTTCCTAAGCGTTTTGCCTTCCGAAGCTTGAGTATCTTCTTCATTGTTAAACAATATTTTTATTGTAAAATTGCCTTGTGTGATTTTACTCCCGCGTTGTTCACAAGCTTTTATTTGAATTGCAGTGTATGATTGTATATTAGTATATTTGTTTGTTAAGTGTTAGGGTCAAATCTTTCAAGTTTAGACCCACTTCCTCTTACAATACGGAGCTGAAATTTTGCATACTGCTTCAGTTCCCATGACAATGCATTTTTATGATAAGTTTGATCTGATTCTGTTTAGATTTACAACGATTAACAAGACAGTTATGAAATTCTGTGTATTTCTTCGTATTAGGGCTCTATATTTAAAGCTAATGTTTTTAAATATTTGAATAAAGCTTGTCTATTGGTTATTTTACGATTAAAATACTATGTACCAAAATTTTACACTTTAGTAGTCATATTGTCATAGGCATAATAAAATATTATTATATGAGGATAACAACAGTGTAAGGTATTTGTTGATGAAGTTCAACTACCTTAATCTTGACTACAGGAAGGAATATTGAGATAAAAATAAATTTGACAATGATGTCATTTTATAATACCAAAGAAAGTCAAAATTGTGGGTATTTACAACGATACAAAAATAGCGTCGTTTCAGCTGAAAACAGTCAAATTGCTATGAATAATTTGTATACAACTCACCAATAATATCCAGCCCCCGTCTCTCAATCTCCTCCACACACCGCCGGACCACGAGTGGTACGGGCGGCGCGTGGGGAGGCCGCACCTCCCTGGCCACGACTGTGTCCAGCTCGGTCCCGAACAGCGGTGGGGGGGATATACGAGGAGGGGCCGGTCGACGACGGAACAGGTCATGTGGTTCGGTGTGACGAAGACGCACGTATAGAGTGCCTCGGGGATCCATCTAGAGACGAAACAATTGTTTTTTTACTAAGTCTACTGATATTATAAAAGCGAAAGATTATGAGAATAAACTGATGGATGGGTGTTTGTTACTCCTTCATGCAAAAACTACTGAATGTATCTGAACGAAATTTGGCATAGAGATAGATTGTCTTGATAAGGCTACTTTTTATTATCATGCAACGCGGGCGAAATCGCAGACGCATAGTGTTATAAACGTGGAAGTAACTTTGTATATGTCCTGGTCAGTCACGTTATCTTTTCACACCTAAACTACACGATTTTGACAAAAAAAATGGCACAGAAGTAGAATAGAACATAAATAATATAATTTTTTTTTATCGCAAGACAAGACTTGAAGAGGCTGAAATAGATGATAAAAGTCCGTCATTATCGAAGATATAACAATAAAACTTAAATATACTAAATTAAAATAAAATGTATGCACTTGATAACAAATAAATATTTATTCTAGAGGTTTTGAAATTTAAACCTCTGAATGAAACCTGTTCCATGCAATATTGTCGTAGGAAAAAATTAGTCATGAATAATGCTTGCTTGCTTCCTATAAAAAATGCTATAACCCCGTCTGATGGTAAGCGATGAAGATACGCATTTTGTAACAAAAAAATGTGAATTACTAAAATTAGATCAGATTGTAATGTTCCACGTCGGAATCTGACGGACTACAACTATATATATCCAACAGAGAACAAATAAACAATCAGATATAAAATAACATACCCTGATAGCCAGTTGGTGTGAAGGCGATCGAGCAAGTAGATCGGGGAGAGTAACCGCGCCCCGGTAACACAGCTTGTGTCTATGTTGCGGGTCCCAGGAGTACACCAGGACGTCCAGCTGACGATTGTCCACCAGTTCCAGCTCGAATGACTCGTCCCAGTCGAATTGAAGTTCGCCGTTGCGTACCTAGTCGTAATTGAAGTAATGAAAATAAATTAAAATATAGAAATAATTGTACAGTTAAAATAGCTTTAATAACAGTTAAAAAAGTACGTACTGATTTTTATAGAAATAAATTTTCATGTGAATAATATATGAATTTGAACACAGTGAGTTTTAAAAATTTCTTTAACTTTCTAATAATTATAGTTTAAGTTCTGTCATTTTAATTAGGTATAGTTTAAATTAAGTTATATGGGATCCAATACATATCTAATTTTAGGTAATAATCCGATTGTGTGTGTTTCTAGTATTAAAAAGCCAAAGTCAAACATTAAGATTCGAGATTTCTATGGAAAAGTTAAACTTTTTAGAGAAAGTGACAAATTAAACTGAATGTTTAAGTTATGAATATAAACTTTGCAAAACTGAATCATCAAA
>DWJZ01003097.1:0-17804 GCA_018249125.1 Asbolis capucinus
GTTCATTAAGTAGCAAACAGTCCTTATCGACAGCCTAATCTTAATATACCTAATAATAAAATATAATCAATTTATCACCAATAACGTTATCTTTGGATAAGTCTTGTTGTAACATGAAATACACGCATGCTACTTATTTGTAAAACAAAAGTTGTATTTAAAGAAATATGAATGAAAATATAGTTATTGAAATGAATTTTTATCTATTATTTACTACAAACATTATTCGCTTCCTCCTAAATGATACCAAGTTGAGTAAAAGCAGGCGCGGTCGTTTGGACGATGAGTGACCGTTAGTGGTAGAAATTTCATGAACGTTTCCGTGCTTCTGAGGGCACGGAGAGCCGTCAGTCCAGGTATTGTCATAGCAATCGTCAGGCCATGTCAACTTGAAAAAACATCGACAATTATTTCAACTAACCCCTCCACTAATGTCCACTGGAGTAGCGTGGTGGGGTATGATTCAGGTATTCTCAGTTAGTAGGAGACCCACACTTCTTTACATTTTGACCATTTGTTATACATATGTATATGCTCACAAGGTCGCAACAAACACGTTATGGCGTTCATTATCAATTTCATGATAGTGTATGAAAATATCTTTATAGCAATAAATAAATCGTGTGTTTCACATTTGAAAAGTTTAATATTTCTGACGATATAACTTAAAAACATACAGATTAAAATGGCAGGTTAGAAAAAAGCTAATGAATTGAGATTCAGTTTTTATGCACTTCAGAACGTATCGGAATAAATCAAATTAACTAATTTATCTTAATTAAAATCGAAGTCGCTAATAAATAGTTAATTTAACGACAATTTTAAGTTTCCATACCCAAAAGCTAAAATAGATCCCATTTTAGAACATAGACAAACTTTGCTGTCTGTCTGTCTGTCTATCCGTCTGTCGCCAGTCCGTATCTCATTAAGCGTTGATAGTTTGACAGATAAAATTTTCACAGATAATGTATTTCTGTTGTCGCTATAACAACAAAACTAAACAGAATAAAATAAGTTTTAAAGTGTTTAAGATGGCTCCCATACAACTGATAATAATTTGATTATTTTGCTGTTTTTACAGATAACTAGCTGTAGCCGGCGCGCGTTGCTTCGCACCGACGTTAACCCTGTGTCTGATCGATATAATTGTATTATTGTTTGTTTGTTTCTATTGTTTGTTATAGTATCAAAACCTTCTCAACAGAATTTCGAACAAAGTTGCGAAAGACGTCCTTTCTCTATCTCCTACCATTTGGGAGTCTATAAAGGATAAACAAACTCACAAACATTGATTTTTATATATAAATAATCTTATGGAACCATTCTTGCAAGTCCGACTCGTACTTAGCCGGTTTTTTATTAACCTGTAAATGTCATAATTGAAATTCAATGTTTAATTAAAATATTTTAATTATTAAAATATTCAACAATACTTTGTACACAACTTTGACTTAAAATATATAACATCTAATTAATTTGTAATAATTACGTGGCTTTGTTTCAGACACTCGAACACCATCAAAAACTATCTAGCTTTTCTATAATACTGTCTAGGAACATCACAGTCGCATTTTGTTTTGTAGTTAAATTATATCCAGGTGATGGCCTATTAAAGTTGGGGTTCCGGGATTGGTTCCCGGGCAGGGCATTCATGTTACAGATGATCCATTGTTCTCGGGTTAAGGATGTCGTGTTGTTGATGGCACAGGAGATCCTAGTGTCGTGGTATGAGTGTGTAATGGGTTATTTATATACTAGGGACAGTCCCTTATAATCCGACAAACCTATTAATGCTGATTGAAATAGGTACCTACCAAAAATTTTCTGATTATTTTCATGATTGGACAAGACTCAATGAATATTGATTGGAAAACTCATAAGAGTTTTGGATAATCAAAAAGTCCGGACTAATGAAAGGATTAGGGCATATTCTATAATCCAACAAATACAAACATACGACATTGGGTAATGCTAAACGTTTGTCGGATTAGGTTTGCCAACTTTTTATTGTTTGAATACAGTTTTTTTTTTTAAATGACCATATAAAATATTGTACGCTTTAAAAAAAATATAGTACTTTACGGAGAGAATAAACATACATTTGTATGTCATTTCTTTTATTGCTTGGCGCACACGCACATTATGGTAGTCGAATGAAAGGCGCGTTAAAAATTGTTGAATGTTTTTTTTTTGCTTTTAGTGTTCCAAAATATAAATATTGATATGTTTTCTGAAATATAGTATTTTCGCAAACTATATATTTTTTAAACAGTATATAGTATGGTGTCCCGAAATACAGTACAATTCTATATAATATAGTACGGTTGGCAACCCTAGTTTCACGGCGCGACTGTAATAAGAAACACAAAATTATTACATCCAAAAAATAACAATATACTTTAATTGTAATAGCAAACTCGGAGGTTATCGGTTCATACGACCACTGCCACAATCAGCGGTTAACCTCTCCAGTAAAATACATATTTTTACCGGACACTTCCACAATTTCGCACGCCTATATATTCGATACGCACATTAATACCTACACAGACTTATTTGTCATTAGTGTCAGTGTCAAGTGTCACCTGTCAATACTCGGTGCAAATTCGATCTGGATTTTTTTCTAGCCAAATATACCAGTTTGTATTGAAAAAAAAACCAGATTGAATTTGCATCGAGTATAGGTCGTGATTCGAAAATAATGTTTACCGTTAATGCGTACTTATAAAGTTTTGTGTAAAAATATTCGAAAATAATATTTACCACACACTTATCAAGATTGTATGTCAAAAAATCTTTTCAAATCGTGGTTAGACACAGATGTAACAAACTGTAGGTGAAAGATTATATAGATCTTAATTTTAAAACCGGTTTCATGATGTATAGATTTGACATACATTAACAGAAACGGATTTCGCTTGTGCATTGCATTCTGACTAGGATCAACGCCAATTAATAGAATTATCAAAATTGGCAGCCTACATAACCGCTTCTTCATAATCACACACTCATACCCGCGAACTAGAATAACTCTAATAACCCGACAACAAATATGCCGTCATGTGCCTTTTCGGGAATCGAACCCGGGACCGCTTCGCAAGTAGGATTGCTAAGGCTACTGGGTTTTCAAACCTAAAGATAAACATTATCAAACTGGTCTTCATTCATGTTTGTTTGATAGAATAACAATGGGCATTGATTATTCTTGATAATTAACAAAGGCAGTATTGATAATTCGTTGCGATGTAATAATATAAAAATATATAACAAGTTATATCTAATGGTTGACCGTTAGTCGCTCGAACGGAGGTTCTTGGGTTCGAATCCTGCACGTACCTCTAATTTTTCATGTTACGTGTATTAAAGGCGAGGAGACCTGAGTCCAGCAATGAGACAGTTAACGGGTGTAATATTTAACAGGCAACGGGCCGCAACATGGGTCGGCAACCTTTTCTTATATGAGGAACATAAATATTGAAAGGATGTTGATGCGGGCCACATTCTATGTATCCTCATCGGTAGGATCACAGGAAACACCAAGTTGCGTCGTATGGAGAGGAGGACCGTAAGGGAACACGAGGCGCTTGTAGCCCCCGGGCCACAGATTGCCGACCCCTGTAATGCAACATTTAACAAGCGATAGGTATCTATCTACGCCGCGAGTGTCGTGGAACATGTTTTTATACTAACTTTCACTCTCTCACGCCGTCGGCAAGCGTTACATTATAACTATACTATAGTTCATATACCATTAGAAAATTAAAATAATCTATCGTTTTGAAGCATCTTTGGTTGTATCTAGTTAAATACTAAAATAAAATAATAATATCTTTTCATTAAAATTAAATTATTTCTAAAAGATTAACAATACTTTTGTTAAATAACCAAATTTAAATATAAAATACATTACATTATTTTCTATCAACTAACTAAACTCGTTGAAATTTACAAATAAATGCGCTTATAATTTTATTGAGTCATTAAATAAACTTAAATTCATTGAAAACATAAACTACTAGACCTGGTAAGGCATTAGACTAATCGACGTTATATTAAACCCCTAACTACCCTCAGTTTGCGTTTTAAAAATCAAGATATCAGGATAAGTAAGTTCCTTTTTTGCGGACTGTAATGACACGTACATATATTGGCGAAAAAAACATATCAAAATAGATGTATTAATTACAAATAAACAAAATTTCCGTTTTCATAATATTAGTGTAATATAATGCGCGTCCCTTATAGAGCAAATATTTATTCTTTATTTTTTATCTCGGGTCAACACACACGGGCATCAGATCCCAAACCAAGCGTTAGCTTGTGCTATGATGGTCTGACAACTAATAAACACATATGTACTTTATTATACCCAGACAGAATATACATTTCTAGTCATTACAGAAATGACAGAACATACATTTCTAGTCATTACATAAAAGTATGTTCTGGGTGGGGATCGAACCCACGACCCTAGCATGTTCACTAATAACAGGACCAAAATTCCAGTCAATTTGTGACTTATGATTTGGTGCAATTTTGAATCGACTATGTGCACAATTTTGATAATATTTCCTATCTCCCTGCATAAATATTTTTTTTAATTCGACATTAATATATTTATACATATCAGACGTCTAGTAGTCTATGTCTTCCTTATTTAAATACCTTATTTATACATTATACTTATACAAACAATTTGTATAACACAGAAAGACTGTAAAATTTGAGCGTATACACGGCGCCCACTTCTAGTCAAGTCTTGTAATGATATCTTTAGTGCTTACTGACCGTGTATAATACTAAGTAATTACAATAGCTAAATACGTGTGATGGACGGTTTCCGTGGAGCTGCACAGCACCGAGGAGCCACGCATTCCTTAGCACAAGGACACGCGCACGCTATATTAGCAAAATCTATTAAAGCTTTTTTGTCTTCATCTGAACCTGTAAGGAATAAACGTAAATTAGAAGGAATGGCCGACAAATGAGCAAATTATCTGGGAGGTTTTTCGTGAAGTTTGCATGTACAATTCAAATTTAAATAACAAACGATTTCTCACTAAACACAATGCAAAAATTTAAAGATCTGAGGGCCTATAGGACCAATATAAAAATTAATGGCCAATAGAATTAGAAGCCAGACCTCCAAGAATATGAAATGGCTCTAAAGATGTTTAAAGAAAGTTATATTTAAATGTTATATATAAGAGTGGTATATAAAATGTCGTTATCTTTTGACTTTTATTAACTGAGTCCTTATTGTTACTTTCTCTGTCATTATAGTTAGCAAAATTGTATTGTGTGTCTCTATAAAATAATAGAAACGCCGAAAATTGTATGGTAATCGTGAGTACCTCCAATAGCTGCGAGTGCGAATTCTGGCTGAAGCGTAACCAGGCTTATCCCGTAACGCTTGAACACGTCGCAGACGAGAGCGGCGTTGCGCAAGAAATCCTGCAAGTGGGAACACTGAGAGTATTCTGTCGTCAATTGATCAAGATTATAAAATAATAAAAAAACGGTACATAAAAAATGATTTTGTAACAATTATTGGTATTTTTATTATTTAAATATTCTCCAATATACATTCTCCAACAGTTGAAGCCCTTCAAATATTTGAGTGCATGTAATGACGTATTCGTTTTATGAAAGTTAAAAATAGTCTGGCAACATTGATCAAAATATTAATTATTGTTGTTATATTTGGCATTTTTTTCCTTTTTTAATAATATTTTAGAATATTAAAGAATTCATAGAAATGAAAATTGGTTATTTGGTTATTTTTATTTCTATGAATGGTTATAAACATTGTTCTATAGTCCCTACAAAATTTCATATACAAACACGTGTAACTAAATATAACATTTGTGATACGCGTTAAGACAGACTATGTTGTTCGTGACACAGTGCCAGTGTGGGAATATGATGGGAGTGAGATTTAATTTTAATTCAATTTTATAAAGAACTACCTTTTGCCCGCGATTTCGTCTGCGTGGTGGTGGGTGGTGGTCAAAATGCTGCCCTATGCCATATGTGAATTACTTGCGAATCTATGATACGGTTAATTTAATACATTTTCATATGCCCCACACTCCGCTTACCACGCGCCCCGACACCCTAGTGCCCGAGCGCGCCCGCCGTTTCAACATTTTATTAGCTTTATACATTATTAATTCTTTTTTCTAGATATTTATATAGTCTATATGACTCAGTGATAATGTAGCATTCTAATGGTGAAAGAATTTTTGAAATCAGTTCAGTACTTTTTGAGTTTATTCATAACAAACATACAAAGATACAAATCTTTTCTCTTTATTATTATTATGTATAATTTGAACTACATATTAACGGTGGAACGGCAAAACTGAGTAAGCGACATTTACCAATATTTTAAAATTATAACAAAACAATCTCTAAAAAAATATTTATCATAAAATATTTTGTAATTTGCAAATAGGTGTTTTATTTTTTTTTCTAAATATTTAAATTTGAGATGGCTCTACATTAAAATTTGGTGAATAAATTGGTAATTTGGTGTCGCTTAGCCGTTTTCTCCTTTTAACCATAAATATTTATTTGTATGTATTCCGCTACTACGGTAATATGGTACTGTTCACTAGTATATTCATACCAAATAGTTATTTAAAATAAGAATCTGTTATATACTGAAAAAATACATTTCATGCTAGTAATCTATATTAGTCTTATAAAGCTGAAGAGTTTGTTTGTTGGCTTGCTTGTACGCGCTAATCTCAGGAACTACTGGTCCGATTTGAAAAAATCTTTCAGTGTTAGATAGTCCAAGTACCAAGGAAGGCTATATTTTATTTATTTCTTTATATCGAGCAACTAAGGTCCATAAAAAAAACAATGGTAATTCATCAAGTTTTATCCCATTGATAGTTTCCGCTGCGTAAACGATTAAAGTTTCGCAAAAATCATGTATGACAGAAACGAAGTCGGGGTTAAAGTTAGCGTTAGCCCAAAGTAACTATTCCACGCGGACTAAGTCGCGGGTGGAAGCTAATACCTTATAAACTGTAATTATTTACTAATGTATAACACCGTTACATCATTGTAAACATGTTTCTTGAGATAAAATAAGCCTGGCAGTAATGGTTATAATATACCTGACTTTAATAATAAATCTAAAATAATCAAGTCCGAACACTAACCTCATGAGAACTATAAGACACGTGTGCGGTAGCCACAATTTTGTCACGGTCCAGTTGCCACACGTGGAGCTCGTGGATGGCAATAACACCGGGCACACGCAGCGCCGCCGCGTGAAGGTCGCACGCGCCCAGACCTTCCGGCACCGTCTGCAGCAACACCAGCCCTGCTGACCTCACTGCAAACGACCGCTCTTTTAGGATATGACCAGAAAAAGGAGTAAAGACGTCTCCCGTTCTTTTTGACGTCTGTTGATATACATATGTGTGTGTTTAGTTAATGCTACATTAATGATACATCTAGGAATCTTAGTGTGTGGTTGAGTAAGTATATTCATTATAATTTAAGGTAATATTGTATGAATAAATTTTTAAGGATGTTTAAGTACAGTGTGACAAGGAACGCACAGTAGGTCAAATCGAGTTGTTGCTGAATGTAGTATCAGGTTATGCTCATCATAAAAATTCATTGTCATCAGGACGGAAGGTTTGTGTAAAATTTCAGGTCCGTAGTGTAAGAGGAAGTGGGTCTAAGCTTGCAAGATTTGACCCGAACACTTAAAAAACAAACTAATATATCAAACGTACAAACATACAATGAAAATGAATTAAGAGCTTGTAAAAAAGTTTATTAGACTACGTACTTGTTGTATTGAAATTTGTAAACTGATTATTCTTGGGAAAATAAATAAATCAGAATGATTTTAAATATTACTAAACATTTCAAATCATTCTGGTTTCTTAACGAAGGCCCAGTTGTACAACGGTACAATACCTTACTTTCTTTCTCCAAACGTTGCCTTTAAAATTACTTCTTTCGTCAAATAAACGAAAAGTGGGAATGTTTTTTGTTGCTTTGTCAATCCGGAATGTAGAACGTTTTTTCTGCTACAGCCGCATAATACAAGGAAATGCGAAGTGAAACTAAACTAGCTTTAACTGTTTTTATTGTGATTGACTGATACAGATTAAAAAAATCAACAGATTCTGTAACTTTATGGCTATTAAAATCTTTGTTTGAAGACGGAAATTCGAATTCTGAATTACTACAGTGATCAATGAATCGAAGTGAATAATCTATTGTTAAATGGAACCGCTTACGTATTGTATATTTTCATTAAAACGTATATAAGTTTTTTTAAAACTAATGCCTTTTGTATAGCAGCTAGCGGGCCCCGATAAACAAATAAAAATACAAAAAATATAATACCAATAGATATAACTTTTTCAGCATGAAAAATCAATCAAACAACGTTTATTAAAATATTTATAAACAAAAGCTTTTAATTATAAAGAAACACACAAAATTTCATAACTATATTGTTAACCGTTGAGGAGTTTCCTTGTCTGGAGCCAATCCTGAAGCTTGTATCAGGTCATGCTTGTCATAAAAATACATTGTCATCAAGACGGAAGATTTATGCAAAATTTAGGTCCGTGACGTAAGAGGTGGGTGATGTGGACCTGAACCCTTAACAAAACAAATATACTAACATACTAATTTACAAACATACACTGCAGGTTTTTATCAAACCAATTTTATTGTGGACAGTAGGTACTTATTATAAAATGTTACATTAATTACTGGCCGCTACGTCCTACCTTTTTGGCGTACAATTAATTTAAATGATTAATTATCGGCTACACAACAAATTTAAAATATAGATAATATGTCATGCCAATATTCCTATATAAAATTAGGTATGTCTCAGTGCCAGTGATAGCATTAAGTTAAATAAAAGCTTGTAAAAATATCAATAATTTTACACATTTTATATACATTGAAGTATAAACAAGATTCAGAATAGTTAAACGCTGATCGAACATAGGTTAGATTAGGCATGTAATCGTTTTACTGTAGTATTAATCTAAGAATATTCTATTCTAGTAATTTATTAAGAGAGTTTTTAAAATATTTAAATACCAGCATACTGCATAATTATAATGACAACAGATTTTTATCAGTGGTCTTTATCAGTTAGGTTTTTTATATAGTACAAAGATCTTTCCGACTGATTTCACTCGCGTTTGTAACCAGTGTCGTGGTTTTTTTTTTTAAAGTTTAAATAAATGTCGGATACAATTCGTGATTTATTACGCCAAAGTATCGCGCGGTCATTGACCCTGCGTCTCGACCGCCCGTTGTTCCATAGCTTCATGGGATGATGTAAATCATGTATTATTAAAATAACATGATGAATAATGATGGATTAACAGTTATTTATTAGTTCGTATTCGAAAAGTGATTAATTTTACTTTTCACTTTTGACAATTTAATGTACATTCACTTTTGAATTTATATTTCACTTTTGAAGGTATACCGAATATGTTTTATTAAGCAAACTGTCTAGGGTCAATATTTTTTCTCTTTCAATAGGTAGTAGATAGTTTATATACCTTTCTTCATATCGGCGTATAATAAAGTTTTACGGAAAGAATAAACAACATCCTACTAATGTTACAAAACTGGGAATATTTAATCAAATGAGTTCATAGTAGCGGTGTGAACAGAACAGGCACCCCTAAGTTAATATTGTTCTTTTTATAAAAAGTGCTACAAACACTCAAAAAACTACATATTGCGTTTATTGCACAATATTGTGATGTCACAGACACCTGAATCACGCTATCGAAGTTTTCTAAATTCCAAATAGAAGTTCTATGCTTCACAGGCTTGGCATCTTGATAAGCTAACTCCCAAACGCGTAAGTATCAGTTCTTACTAAAAAAAGCTTTATTTTGTTTCACTTCTTTTTAAAATAAGGATACTTACGAGCCCATTTAACGCGCTATGAATAAACCTTATTTCAATGTACTAAAATTCTTATTCAAGTTTAAAATTTGCTTAATTACACGTGAAGGTTTACTCGAACGGATCATAAGTTTATTCTGTTGTGGCAAATTCACGTATGGTGTCCTATAGAAATACGAAGATTGCCAAGAGAAATTTACGTATTAAGTATTAATAATACTCACGGAAGGGATAGTTGAAAATGACGAGGACAATGGCTGCGAAGGCTGAGAGCGCCGGGTCAGCCACACGCGCGGCCACCGGCTCCCACTCCAGCGTCAGGCCCGCGCTCATCACAAACAGACTACCTGGGAAATATATATTAAAGTCAAGGGAATCCCGCTTTGCCCTACGGTAGTAGATGTGTTTAGATAGGCTGTTTTTTGTGCTGGTAAATGTCCTTTAACTATTTTGCTAGGGTTACTAATTTGTGCTAGATAACTTCGGACGTCCTATTTTAAATATTTTAATGTGATTTATGGGTGTGATCTAGACATTGGTCGCAACACAGAGTATTATGAAATTTAGGACAGAAGATTTTATATCATTATGATGTCTCTCTAAACTTACCAGAAAGGAATTTTAAAAATAATTCTAGATTATTCATAACTGAACTATGAACAATTGAACTACATATGTTTTCTGCTACAGCGACTTATATAGCTTTATTTATACATTATTACGTAAAGCAAAAACTTTACAAACTCCTTTGTAACAAAAAAATACGAGTACAGTTTTTTCATATTATATTATGCATAATTTTATTTTAATGCATTATAATTACATTGAACTAAGCAATAAAATAACGAACTTCAACGTACAAAACTTTCGTGTGACAATTACTGTACGGTCAATGACAAATTGACCTTAATTAGTTGCATTACGGTTCAAATTCAACCGCAGAAAGAGACTCAGTAACTACATAAACTCTTAGTAACTCTGTAATTATGTTAAACAGATTATATGTAGTTTACTGAGTTGTACTAAAGTAAACCCGGAATACTACACTCGTTTGAAATATTAATAATAGGCAAAATTGTACTAATTTGTGGCTTAAGTATTATAGAAGTGAAATTATACATCCATTTTCTTTACTATAACCGTTAAAACTATTTATATCTTTAACTTATCTTATATATACAATTCTCGTGTCACAATGTTAGTAACCATACTCCTCCGTAACGGCTTGACCGATTTATATGAAATTTTTATTTTTAGACAGTATTTTTAATTTTTTTTAAAGTGGCATTAAAAATACATACGGCCCAAAATTTTCACCTTTCTATCATCAAAACCTACTTTTTAATAGGAATTTTAATAACCTAATCTATGACAAGACAACGTTTGTGGCAAATAGTAGAACAACTGACCCCAGATACACCAACAACATTCCGCTTCAAGAAGACATGGACGTAACAAGTTTCTGAACTAGGGTGAGAGGTGAAGGTATGGAGTCAGGGAACAGAGGAAAAGGGAGTCCGGAGGATTGTTTTTTCTGGATTAAACGCGTAATAAGTAAGGCAGCCCCTTCTGTCTCCCCCTCGGCACGTTCATAGCGTACATGGCTGTACGTATAGCAAAATATAAGGTTTAATGAATACCATGTCATTATGTTTCAGACATAATACAATAAAGTTTTAGCCTGATGAATGACGTCACGGAAAGGGCAATTTTTCACCAACTACAACATAATGGCAGGGGTCGTTAAAACACTAGATGAATAATGCGAACGCCGTCATAGCTGACGTCTACGGACAGGCACTATTGTAGGCGAGTAGCGAGTATATTTTCTGTTGCTAATTATAATATTTCTTATCATTAAAATCGTCTTCAAATGACTTCAATAAGTAATAAAATGATTATCAATAAAAAAATTGTCGTAGCCAACTTTATACGTATTATTAGTGATAACTTAAAAATCACCCATCAGATGTCGCTTAAAATTAAAGTTAAAAGTTTGTGAAGACGTTTGGATATTCTTTTACTTTACGCGATTACCGCTAACCAGATTAAGACGAAACCTGGGACACAGATAGACCACATACAGGAACATAGGATTATTATGTAGATATGTATATGAAAATAGGATAGATTTTATCCCCGGTTGTAGTTTCCCTTGGCATGACTTGAAGTTGTAACTATATTATTGGTTAAATGGATTTGAATTAAACGTGACATGTGTACGAATCATGTCTTTGTTTATAACATCACTATACAGTCTAGTAAGTAACGAATGATTCAAATTTTGATTTATATTCAGCAAAGAGTAACGTATTGTTATACGTATATAAAATATATTAGCTCCATCGTCTGGCTGTATATCTTATGATAATACGACAAGTCATTTATTCCTCTGTTTGGTCAGTTATTAATGAGACTCTACAATATAAATTTACAACAAATATATTTTTGCCATATTGCATTGTTCCTACTGTAAGATGAAATGTTTCAATGGAATTGTAAAATTTATTGAAATGTATCTAAAGTTGCCATTGTAAAAAATGTAAAGAAAATGTTAAGTGATGAATTATTAAATGATTTGTTGTTTTATTTGTATGCTGTTTTTTCGCAATTTTTTAGCCCCACCTACCCCCCTGGTTATATGTGGTGATATTTTGTATTGCTCCCCCCCCTATCAAAGTCATCTATTTTATGTATAAACTAAGTAGGGATATTTTATACCCGTTTTTATTATTAAGAAAATCCACTTTAAATGTCATTTACGGAGACCAAAATATAAAAAATGTGAATAAATCAAAAACTACATAACGCATGTTGGTTATATAAATAATTTGAATTCATATTGCGCCATTGTGGTATACGTTTATGTATTGGCTGTTTGAAACGAACTAAACCAAACACTAGTCTATATTTCAAGTAAGCTGGTATGTGTTGGGCCACATTTTTGTCGCTGAATACATCTAGTTGTATTTTTGATTAAAGCTAAGACCCAAGAGAAAAAACTTTAATCTCCTATTTGATTATATTAGGAGATAAATTTGCAAAAATAATTTCTTAGTGGTTCCTCATTACAAAACCGAAATATGAATAAAGATTGAGCAGTAGCCTCGTGGATTGAACGTTGGGACTCTCGAACAGGAGGCCCTGGTTTCAAATCCTGCAGCGCCCTCCTCTAATTTTAAAAAGTTATATGAGTACGAGATGTCAATAAATAAGTCTGACAGTTCCCAATAAACTTCTCGAAGGTGTGTGAAGTGATTGCACTGGGCCAGTGTGGTAAACTATGGCCTGGACCCCTCACGTTGTGTAAGTCCCGAGCCCAGTAGTGGGATGGATACGGGTTGAAATAATGTGTTTTTCCACGTCCTGTAGTCTTGTCTGGCAACTAGTGACATCCTGATACAGCCAATTTCTATAGATAGATTTACTTACCACCAGTTGACCCGTCTGGTCTGTGAAAACTTTAAGATGTAATTTCTTGGAACTATTTTGAACGGTATACATCCATTTAAACACGCTTCGTATCTGAGGATCGAGTGAGATCTGCATTATTAAGATCATGTTCAGAAATAGGAAAGTTTCTTTGCGCTAAAAATACAAACACTGAGTTTACAATAACTTGGTTTAAACGTCAAAAGGGAACTGGTAAAATATAAATATATGTATATCTTATTTTAAGAACGTTATAAAAGGTTAAATGATCAGTTGTTTATAAGAAATTTATGAAGACCTTTTATAAGCATCAAATTAAATTTAGAAAGGTTGTAAAAAAGGCCACGAATCTTCTGTACGAGGCAAAAATATAATATATAAAATCTACTTAATCCATGTGTCTTATTATAATATATTATATTATAGTAAGATTTTATAAAATCGTATCCTTTTCAGAATAAACACTGTATTATTATTGTAGTAGTGCAAACTAGCTGTACCCGGCGTGTGTTGCTACGGATCAAGTCACCCAACAAGTGTCCAATCGATATAACTTTAGTACCAAACCCTTTCCCAGAGAATTGTATTCTAGAGGAGTGCTTTGTTTCTACTATATCAGAGTCTATAAAGGACAAACAAACAAAAAACACAGATTTATATATATAAATAGATAGATAATGTCAGGTGTATTAGTGAGACTATTTATTAACTTAATAAGTGACTAACATAGCAATAATTATGTAAATTTTTTGTGCTATGACAACTTATTTCTGAAACTGCGTAACATATTTCAGTATACTTTTCACTGTACTATATACGCTTACATTAAATTTTATTGTTTTTTTTTATATCTAATAACAATTATTGTTAATTGAAGAAATGGCTTTATCGGGCCCTAGCCACAATGTAGGAAAAATCAGTTATTAATTTAATGATTTAATTGTGACATAGAAAGCCAATTGAGTTTTATGATTTATTTTCGTAAAATATATTATCAGTTTCTGATGTATATGTCATACTGTGGAAAAAATGTTAGACTCTGAGGTTACAAGCGAGTTTTCCAGCGGAATTTCAATTTTTAATATTCGCTGAGGATGTTAAGCTCCAAGAAGAGTTTGACTGCAGCAAAAACTATTATTATAACTGAAGTTTGTAGAAACGTGATTTTAATGCAAATAAATTTAAAGTAAAAATCTACGGAAGGCAAAAATATTCTTTATAAGTTTCTGCCCGCGGATTCCCTCGCGTTGAAGGTACGTTGATGAAAAGTTGCGTATGTGTTAACAGATTAAATCTATCTCTCTGCTAAATTTAATTTTAATCCAGTTATTTTATTCATGAGTTACAAACGTCCTATCTCACGCTCCGCGACCTATAGTCAGTTCTTATCTTGCTATTTTTATGCAAAAAAATATATATCCATAGGTGTATTATGTTATTCTGTTATATTTTGTATTTTTATATTGCGGAGCTTCGGCAACTGACTTACGAGGGGCACGCGACACCGAACGATCTCTCTAGAAGAGTGACGGCCACTCGGCTAAAGGAATTATTACATGTATAACAAGTCATAATATAAAGATATATAAATACATTTACTACATTTTTTAACGATCGTTGTAGTATAAGAGTGTAAGATAGCACTTCATTAAAAAGTTCCATGATTGCTCGATTATAACTTCACCAAGTGAACAAATACAGGGTTTGAGGGTAGAAAGTTTTCGTAATAATTAGTACCCTCATCTTGGAATGAATAGAAAGAGATCATTAAAAGTTCTTGAACGTTCAAAATTATTAAAAAGAAAGATGTTTAAACTGTTTTAAAATGGAAAAGGCAAATAAAAACGAGAAAAGCTAAGATTATCTTGATCCAAAAAGTACTTTCTTGAAAAATGGAATATTGAACTTTCTATAGAATTAGCATGGCATATTGCTGAATTTATATCGACTGTACCTATTTAAATAGCTGACTTCGCCCCGTGTTTTGCATCGATCGTAAGTGATGATAAGAGTTAGGCAAAAGTGCGCGCAGTGGACAGTGAGATGGGTGATCAGTAGGAAAATATTCATGAGCGCTTCCGTGCATCGGAGGGTACAAAAAGCCGTCGATCTCTGTTGTCAACATGTAGGTCGTTCGGGAAACATAAAAGGTTTCAACACTTGGATTGTCTACTAATCCCTTCATCAATTCAATATGAACCACGGTTGGGTACTCCATGCCTGTCCAGACATGAGGAAATCTCGTTCTCAATATGGGTTATCAATGGGTTGAAGCCAGGCCGAGCTAAGCTCGGTGTTTGGTTATTGATAACACCGCCAACTAATGATGTCAATCAACTATGAAATATTAGCCTACGCCTGCGGCTTCGCTCGTATGGTACTTATGTTGTATATTTATATCTTATGTTTATATTAAGTGTATATATCTGCGTCAAATTTCTTCCAGATCTGTTTTGTGCAATTCTCGGGTATCCATTATTTCGTCGTAAACATCCCGCCAGTACGAACGACGTGTTTCGGTTCATCTTTTATCACCCGTACCGCGAAGGACTGGAATAAGTTACCCGCGTCGGTGTTCTCGTTCGATTCCAATAAAATGTCTTCAAGTCAAGAATGAATAGGCTTCTACTTAATTAGTACGCTTTACCATCGCAGACTTCATCGTCACTTACCATCAGGTGGGTTCGTAGTCAAGATAACTTATTTATGGTAAAAAAAATTGTGTGAAGGAGTAACAAACATCTATCTACTTACTCATCCGTTAATTATCACAATGTTTCGCATCTACAAAAATAGTAAGATAGTGTCTACTGGACCTACTTTTCATTGCCGACTTCAAAAAAAGGAAGAGGTACTCAATTTTTGTGTATTTTTTGCTCCAAAAATAAATATAACCAAATTCCTCTGAAATTGAAAACATGAATAGCCGGTTACTTTGACCCAAATAACTTTAGTTTTGGCTAAAGATGTCTGCGCGGTTTTGGAAAACTTATAATAATACCTGTGTACTTCTTAATGATTATTATATCCACAAGAATTGCTTGTATTGCAAAAGATAATAAATAAATAAATATTTAGGTTAATATATTACGTTTATTGCAGTGTCTTCCGAAATTCCCGAAAGTTATTACTTAGCTAGCTGATTAGCTAGAACTAATCTTGACAGAATTTGGTTTCCAGCTAGAATATATGTGTATATTTATATCTTAACTAACTAATTTTTTTTGCATCAAATGCATGTCGCATTGTATTCGTCGACAATTTGACTACTATACATTATATTTAATGCACGGATCGGCAACCTTTTCTTATACGAGGGCCACATGTTATAAGGATATTGGTGCCACATTTCTTGTGTCAACGTCGAGAGATCACAAGAAACGCCAAATTGCGACGTGTAATTGGAATCGGTGTGCGCCGCACCGCAATGGCATACGGGCGCATGATTACTTAGCATGGCATACGGGCTGCGTGGTTGACGACCCCTGATTTAATCTATAGGCCAAAATACCACGGTTAATTATGGGGTTTTAATCATGCCTATAATATGTAATTCATATTTTATTTGTAATATTACATTGGCCGAAGCGTAACGAAGGAATATTAACTACTAGAATTTAATAAAATGTGTTTGATGTTTCAATTTCGGAACCTAATCTCGTTCTATCAGTTTCAGAATGATTACAAAGCTATACCCTAGTTTGGAATTTAATATTGACTTTATAGAAATTATTTTTCTTTGTATTCAATAAGTTAGCGCTTGGCGGTGTAGTTTTTTTATGGTAAATTGCATTAACTGAATAATTGCCTATTCACTCTTGACTTGAAGACATTTACGTTATAATCAAACGGGAATACTGACATGGACAACTTGTTCCGCTCCTTTGCGGTACGGATTATAAAGGACGAGGCGAAACGCGAAGTTCGTACGGGCGGTGTGTTAACGAATGGATGGATACCCACCTTACCGTATCGTTCGATGGTGGAACGAGCTGGGGGAATTAACTCATGTAATTCCTTAGCACACTTTCCAAAGTGTATCCAATACTGAGAGGCTCGCAACTCTGCGCCTGTGCACGAGGCTTTGAAGATTGATTTAAAGATATGTACAGTATATATGAAATAAACGAAATACTTTTTCATTTTCATTTATTCTCTTCATTTGAATTTTCATTCATTCATTCAATCTTATTCTTATTCTTTTCATTTGTTAAGATACATATGTCTCAAGCAGCAGGCTTTTGATGCAACGCAAGTTGCCTAACAACCGCTACAACAATTCGTACTACAGTGTGGAGGATTTTAAGCTTCATTTATGAGCAGGTTTTCAAGCTCAGAATAATATTATTAGTAATTTGAAAATAAAGCTTAAAAATCATTAAGTACGAAAAACAACTAATAACTGTGATAACTAAACCGTTCCTCATTACCACGAAACTATGCATTTG
>DWJZ01003098.1:0-17798 GCA_018249125.1 Asbolis capucinus
ATTATTTTTGTATAAACAAATGTGTACTATGTAATTTTATTAATGGCGGAATAAATGTTTCTTTCTTTCTTTCTTTCTTTCTAATTGGTTTTGACACCATCCTTCCATCAGCCTTAAGTTGTCCACTGCTGGACGTAGGCCTCTCCTAATTCGCGCCACTCTGACCGGTCCTGAGATTTCTGAATCCAGCGGATACCCACTGTCTTCTTCAGGTCACTCCAACTTTGTTGTTCACCTTGTTTTGAGTAAATTCCAGAGAATAAAAAGTGTACTGGTTTTTTTTTTCAGATAAGCGAAGTTACTATGTTTACAAAGTGTCTACAAGCGATTTGAAATATTATTCAGACCCATCTCGTTACTGACCTCTATATTGCGGCCATCTTAGATAATATTTTATGTTCAAGATGGCGTCGCTTATAGGACGAAATAACTTGTCATTCCTTCATGTAATTTGTCCATCCTGTCTTGTTGGGATAATTTATTCTCCGGAAATTCATATTTTAAAGGAATTTGGTGTGGAGTAAGGAGTAAGAATATTATTTTTTAACTTCTTGTTGACATTTATGAAACATACAGATTTTAACGGTCTTATTAAAATTAACATTATCTTTTTTATTTGCGGAGCTTTATAAATAAAACTACTAAACTATGTCGCACCAAGCATACAATGAATAAATCATAATAAATATCTCAGGACACCTCATACCCGGCCATCTGAATCCAAACTTATCATTTTTGCTTGTTTTGTGGTGATCAAAATGCATCAAACCAAAAATTGCGATAATTTAATTCAGAATTAAGCAACTACAAACACAAACTTTTTGACTGTGTGTCTGTTCTTCTAATAGTAATGGAAAATAATCCAAATTCTAAAAATCATCTGTTAAATATATCTATCTATAATCTAAAAACAAAGAGACACAACAAAAGTTTTATTTTATCAGGGTATATGGAAACCAAAATGTACTTTAAAAAACTATTTTAAACCATAAAAAAAGACAGGAAATTCCTCACAAAAAGTAATCTTTGGGAACCAGTGAAACTGAAAACCATACAGAGCGCTACAAATCTCTTAAAATGCCACGCAGCAACATAAGGTTTAATCCAATGATTCTATTCAGCTTCCGGCTAAAAATTTCAGCACAAGCAAAGGTACAAGCAAACGAGTCATCTTTCTCTACATCTAAAGTAGATTTTACAGATTGAATTTAACAAAATATTTATTATCGCATTACGGTCACTTATATTTTATAATTCTGAAATATTACTCCTTATTAAATCAGCTATCTGTCAGTGAATGTCCCGTTAAAATCTGTCCAACCCTTCCAGATATTAGCCGGAACACACCGACAGATAGAAGCAGACAACAATTGTAATAATAGTTGGTATATCTACGAAATTTTGGTACATCGACCATGTATACATACATATGCATTTAGTAAAAACAGTTATTTTAATATTACAAACAGCGACTCTAATTTTAATCATTTGGATAGATAAAAAATACATTAGGACAACTCAGACTGCGTTCTGAACCCGAAATAAAGTCTATTCACACGACCATCTCACACCAAATTAATCATCAGCTTGTTCTATAATGTTCATATAACTGATAAATGTAGGTGACTTCTGGACAAGAGTGAATAGGCTTTTCTAAGTTTATACGCTTTGCCATCTAAGACTACATCGCCACTTATCAGGTGGGATTGTAGTCGAGCATTAACTAAACAAAAAATGTAAAAAATGGATGTTTTTGAAAACATACTGAAATTTTTATTCATTTATCTATATTTTTGACTCCATACAGAATACTACCCAAAAGTTATCTGATAGAAGTAGCTGTTTAGCGATAAGACCGCCTGTTCGTCTTTATATATTATTTCACATATTGTATACAGAATAAAGAATATTTGTGTTGTATTAAATAGTTTTTTACACACCACGACACAGGACATTCCTGTTTAACACATAAATAGTTTAGAATCGAACCCCCTGCCTCCGGCATAGCATTCAAGCTTTAAAACAAAACAGGCTAAAGATACATAAAGTGTCGTTTGAATAAAGAAAGTCGCACATAATTCCTCCAACGAAAGCATAAACTCAAGGATTCTAGCTTATCTACTGAAATGAAAAACATACGTCAAGAATGCTTATACCTTAAGAGTCTGCCTGCAGGTTATTATAGACCTTCAGTCCATGATAAAAGGTATAAATTTGCCTGAGGAGGTATCAGGGCAACTATTGCGTGTTTCCCATGTAGAAAACTTTGTCGTAGGCACTTATGTGGGATTAGAAGGATAAATTTTGGTCTTCGAAAGTAAACTGTTAGAGAGAAGTTTAATTGAATCAACTCTCAGGAAATTCGGTTCTGGTGATAAATGACTAAGCTACCCGCTTGTAGCCTAGTGGATAGTGACGATTGAAAGTGATTTGGCGAACTAAGCAAGCGTTGGATAGTGACATGGCTTGAGAGAGCTTTCTCCTGGTATCAGAGGCCTGAGGCATACTCGGCTGCTGTTCGAGATGTGGACAGCTAGTGGTGGAAAGTGGAAGGTTTGAACCAGGTCTTCAACAAGTTGTAACCACTATTATGTTTCTATAACAATCAGGAGAAGGCTTTGCGTGTCTTCGAAATACAGAAGTAATCAACATGTTTTTTGTTATAGGTAAGCAGGTCAACGAGCAGACAGGTTACCTGATGGAATGTTATCAGCATCGCCCATGGACTAGCAACACTTGGTTGGAGGTGGAAATCTTCCTTAAGTTACCCAAACACGGGTGATGTGGGATTCTTACCCACTAAAACCCCCTCGCAGACTACTCGGCGTAAACTGGAGAAGCTTCGGGATCTCATGTGAACGCACCGATGTCTCCCCTGCGGTAGGCCCTCTGGTCTCATCTCGGCGTCATTTTAACGGCCACGTCGTCTCCGACCAGGATCGCCCTCTCACGATCCCGCTCGGCGGTCTCCTTCTGTACCATGACGGTTTCGCAAGGGGAGACCACAGCTTTCCATGAATTATATCCCGTCCGTGTTATGAAATATATAATTACGTCCCGTCGCGTTGCCTGCCTGCCTTAAACCCGAGCACGAGGAAGAAAAAGAAACAAGGTACGCGGGAGAACGCTGAAGCAACCAGAATCAATAATGACACCAAGTGACCCCACCACACACCAACCACTACCTTTTCAGAATAAACCATTTTTCATTTTTCGTTATTCCAAACGGTTGTTAATCTAAACTCAACCTTAAATTCTGAAGGCTAAACAAAAGGGATTAACATAGGATATTATGAATGTATTTCAAAACGCTTTAAAGTCCATTTTTCTTTGAAAATCTTCAGTATACAATAGGTCGGGAGTTGTGAAATTAATGACGTGATAATTTCCGGGCCAATGGCCACTCCGCTTGTGGGGCGTTAATAATACAATCACTAGACCTGTGACGTCAGACAGCTTTTTAAAAATATACCTAGTGTTAAGTATGACGCCTCAAGACAAAACAGTGACGTCATTTTATGTCCATCTAAAATTTTATTGTCTTACATAATTTTTTTCATGTTGGATTTATGATAATTCGAAAAAATCTTTCAATGTAACCAAATAAAATTTAACTTCATTAGCTTCTCTACAACGTCGTCCAGGGGTCTTAGAATAGTGGAAACATTGAAGCCAGACCATATTCAGGAAATGAAAAAAGGATTTCATATCAATTCTATGTTCCCTGGGATGATGTTCACGTTTATATGTTAACGGAATTACATATATCACGCATTAACTACTCTAAGGTACATACTAGTAGGTACATAGAATAGAACTTAAGGAAAGACATAGGCAACTTTTTTCGCGAGAGAAAGATGAACAACCTTTATTATTGAAGATATGACGTAACATGGGATATGGGAGAATGTTAAATAGCGGGGTGAAGAATGGAGTTAAGGAAGGAGTGAAACGGACGTAGTCGCGTGGAAAAGCTAGTCAATACTTATATATTAATATAAATGTCAAAGTGTGTTTGTTTGTCTGCATTTCACGTCAAAACGAAACGACGGATGGACGTATTATTATATAGAGATATTTAATGGTGAGTGACATAGGCAACTTTTTATCAACATTGGCACAACGCGGAAGGAACCTTTCTTGATTTCTTGAAAATTAAAAAAAAACCGTATTAAAAAAAGCTAATGGATTTAAAGCTTCGATAGAAAGTTGCGGAGTAATTAAGCTCAGAAGTATTTCCAGAGCTTCCCGTCGTTGCATAATTGAATGTAATTTGAATACAATTAAGGCGTATTGTAAAACACCAATTTGGTTTTACTAAATGAATTTCCACGGAAATTAAGTGGTTTCAGCCAAAATTATTTTCAACATGCAATTTTACGATAAAATTGGCAAGATTATACAGAAATCTCCTTGTTCCACGTTGAGGAGTTTCCGAAAATGTATACTTAATTTTAAATCAAGTTATCCAAATTTTTACAAGCTTTTATTTAACTTTCAGTACATGGTTGGATATAAGTATGTATGTATTTGTTTGTGACGGGTTAAATCTTGCAAGCTTTATTAGACCCACTTCTTACACTACGGAGCTGAAATTTTGTATAAAGATTCCTCCCCGATGACAATGCCTATTTATGATAAGCATGACCTGATACTACCTTCAGGATTGGCTCCAGACAAGGGAACTCCTCAACAGTTAACAACACAGTTATTAAATTTTGTGTGAATCTTTGTATTAAGGTTATGTTTTTAGATATTTTAAATAAACCTTTTTATTTTTTTATCGTAACTAGTCTAAGAACTAAGTAAAGATAGACCAAAAGCAAAAAACAAGTTAAATTACAAAAGGCTCTCACGCTTTTTTAATTGAAATTAAAAGACGCACTCTGTATTTTATGTTAATTAAATCATTTATTTAACAAGAAAGTGCTCGTCTGTCCTGTGTTAATTAAAAGTACATGCTTTTCTTTATTTTACTAGCTGACCTGGCAGACGTTATTCTGTAGGATTCAAATGGTAGTTTTTTTTTCTCTTTATAAAATTAGTATAGACTTACATTTAACCGTGATCCCGTGTGCAGTAAAAAAATTTAAGATCTTTAACCGAGTTAAAAACTACCCACTCTGACAATCTACAAAAGTTTATTTAAATCGGTTCAGCGGGTCGGACATTAGCGTAACACAGCGATGCTGCTAGTTTCTTTATATATATTATTATATATAAAATGTTTTTATATCTAAAGTATTTATATATATAAAGAATTTAGTATTTTTATATATAAAGAATATATTTTACTTCTAGAAAATCTATGGTATTTTTTAACATTTTCGAAATTTCGACTTGTGGAGGTGATCTAATAGGACACGAAAATTGATTCACACGGACGTAAGCATTTTAATATAAACAGGTACTCACGATCTGATTATTATTACACCGATATTCAATCCAGTTACATCGGTCGTGGTAATCGCAAGATAACACATGCAACTGGGTCGAAATATCGGTGTAATAATTATAAATAAATAAATATCTTCGGACAATTTACACACGACAAACTGACCCCAAACTAAGCCTTAGCTTGTATTATGTTAATCAGGAAACTGGTAAACATATATAAATACTTTTAAATATATACCTAATAGATATAAAACACCCAGACACACAGAGCAAACATTCATGCTTATCACAGAAAAGTTTGACCTGAGTGGGAATCGAACCCACGACCCTCGGTGTAGCGGTCAGGTTTACTAACTACTAGACCAACCGGCCTGTCATAATAAACAGATCGTGAGTACCCGTTTGCATAAAAGTTTAGTAACCGCGACGATATTAGTCTAAAAACACGCACATCTCAATCCACAATTTCAAACTAGCAGCATCGCCGATTTTTGCATATACCTTCGCTCAGACTCTATTGATTTTGTCTGTGTTAGGGGGCCAGCTTGATAATCATATTATATGGTGTTTTAATATATTGAGCAAGGGATGCTTTCATTTTATATCATGTTATAGATTTATACTGACCTTGAAAGCAACCCTTTATCGAACGGGCAGTTTGAAGGGCTGATTACAGAAGGGGGAAAAGCGAGGGTTTTTTTTGAGAATGTAATTCAATTCTTTTAATTATATTCAAGATCAATGCCATGTATATAAATTTATAAAGTTCAGATCTGGTTTTTCATTGTAGCAGATGTATTTACAGTACAATACAAATCCTCTTTATTGTACACCAGTAAAGTTTACAGAAACATTTTAAGGGAATTAGTACAACTAGGCGGTCTTATCACTAATTAACCTTCTCTTCCAGATAACCTAAATAAACATTTAAAGAATTAAAAATATAGGAATCGGTGAGATTGCACATACATAATTGGATTATATGTGGTATAGACTAGAAATTGCCATAGCTTCGCTTCGGAAGAAGAGTTGCTATACTAATTTTAACCGGTTATCCCACGGGATCGAGGTAGTTTTCAGGGATAAAAATTACCCTACAATCAATGTCCTTACATAAGCTACAAACATGCAAAATTGTATCTAAATTGGTCCATTGGTTTCGGCGTTGCCATAATAATTTTAACCTGTTATCCTGCGGTAACTAAGCCAATTCCTGGAATAAAATCAATTCTATAATCATTCTCAGCTTTTAAACTACGACTGTGCCAAGTTTCATCTAAATTTGTCCAGTGGTTTTTGCGTGAAGCTCGACCAGATAGACAGACAGACAATAAATCCAAAAAAAATATTTTGGTCTCTAAATGGAAACAAAGGCACAAAATTTCCAAAAAAAACTTCATGTACAGAATTGACTCTATTACGTTTTTATTATTTGTATAGATACAAATTTTAAAATCTACCGGGTACTTAAATTTTGTATAGTATCCGTTACGTTTAAAATATTTTTTTAAATTCATGGCAATATAAGCCTATAAGTATACTCTTGTACTTGTACCCGCTTTTATTTCTTTATTTTAATATTTTCAAACTCAAAAAAAAACTTTTAGGCATGAGTTTAATACTTAGTCCTAAAAGTAAATGGTGTATATAACTGTAAACAGAAAACGAGAATTCCTTGGTAGTTTCTTGCCGTTTTTTATGCCAAGTCCATTCATCATAGGATTTATGATTTTAAACTCAAATCTTTGTAGACTATGCACATTATGCTGTGTTACGAGTACTCACGATATATGTTTTGTTGAATCGATAGTGTAATTTGTCTTTGGAAAACTCAGTATTTGTATAACCTAACTTCAAGAAGCTAAATAAATTTTGATTTAGATTTTTTAAACTAACACGTAGCATAGGGAAGACTTGTTGGTGTAGATCGCGGGCTGGCAAACTGCGGTTCACGGGCCACATCTGGCCCGCAGGTCACTGCGACCTGGCCCGCTCAGACCCGACGAAGACAAATGAAATGTGACCCGCACCTATATCCTTACAACATTTGTGGCCCACATGTAAGAAAAAGCCGACCTCTTATGTAGAATTTAAGATTTTCAATCCACTGTTTAACATCCTATCACGAAATACAAAACAAACATTTATTAATTTCAATATTTCAAACATAATCACGGCAACATGTCTGCACCATACACTTGTCAAATTATTGTATTAGCGGTGTGCGGTTTCGGAGGGAAAATTAATCGTAAAGTGTCTACAAATCATTGCCATTTTCCATGTATTCATTAAATATTAACAAAGTTACCTAGCATGTGTTCTTGACTCGCGATGATTTTCTTGTAACGAGAAACACCCCTTTCCTACATTCGCTACACCTTATTACAATGATTGGGTAGTTATTAGTAGATATATTGTACACACCTCACTTCTTCGTCGGCGATTAGCGAAGATAGAAGAAACATTGAGTTAATTCATAATGAATTTAATTTTTTTATAAGATAAGGTAAATACAACAAGCTTTATTAAAAATATTTAAAGCTTTAATTATAGATCTCTAAAATTAATTTCATAACTGAATTGTTAATCGTTGAGAAGTTCCCTTTTCTGGAGCCTATCCTGAAAGTAGTTTCAGGTCATACTTTTCATAAAAATGCATTGTCATCGGAACTGAAGTAATATGCAAAGTTTTAGCTCCGTAGTGTAAAACAAAGTGGGTCTAATTAAGCTTAGAAGATTACACCCGTATAAACAAACAAATATACAAACATACTGCAAGTTAAATAAAAGCTTGTAAAAAGATATTTAACATAGGATTTGAGGTCACTTAACCTAACCCATATGGGTGTGCAAATGTATGTACAATACAACACTTATGCTTTTAAATAGTCTGTAGTCTAATTTTGTGTTATGTACTCTATAGTTTTCCACAATTGTCAAGAATAGAAAGGGCAACGTAGTCTTTCCATTTTGATATCTCGACACTTAAAAATTAAAAAGTACTGCAAAATAAAAAATCCTTTAGAAAGTTTGATATAATCAATATATCAAAAAATAGGAAGTGCGGAAAAGAAAACCGATTCTATTTTTAAGTCATTTATGGCGAACAAAATACATACATATATACATATGTGATGACGTCACACCAAAGGAATGATTTCAATGCCTTTGTTTTATTGAAAAACACGAAATTAAGAAACATATAGCATATGTCCATACAAGGAAATAATATGATAATAATTTGAACTCAAAATTGCTGTTATACGATCTTTTCAGACAACCTTCGATAGAATCATCATCGTTGCAACCCAAAACTGTCCCATTACTGAGCTCGGGTCTCCACTCACATGTAAGGGATACCAAGAAGCCACTGTCCACCACGCTGGCTAAGTGCGGATTGGTAAGCTTTACACACCTTTGACAACTTTATACAGAACCTTCAACCTTAATATTTTCCTTCATCGCAGCAAGTGAATATCAACTTCTAATACGAACATAACTGAAAATTAAAAATGTGCGCCGCAAGATTTGAATTCAGGACTTCCCGAAAGACCATTCAGTAGAATAGGAGTACGATAAAATAATATATTTTTTTACCAATTTTCGCTTCTAATAGCTTGGCTTGTTAGTGTGAAACAAGCGATTGTACTGTTTGTCTACAGTATAAATTAAACTTCGTTCAAGGGAAACGCTCCCGGAGCTCATATAAAATGCATCCAACATCAGACGGTTCCGCGGAAGACTGTTCAGAGCTGTGTTTATTTAAAACGCTTACCACCGCACTCAGAAAGGTTCACTTAGTCCTGAACAAATTCACATTAGGTAAATGAATTATCAACGCATCTCAGAGTCAGTAACAGTAAACAGTAATAAATAAATATATCCTATTAATATTATAAATGTGAAAGTTTGTGAAGATGTTTGTATATTTGTATGTTTGGATTACATTCACGGGGTAACCGTTAAATGGATTGAGATGAAACTTTCGTACACAGATAGACCACATCCAGGAATTGAACATAGGATAGATTATATAGGATAGGTAGATTAAATGATGTGCGAGTTTTTATTATTGGATGATTGCCTTAACTTCACGCGTTAACCGTTGAATGGATTAAAATAAAACTTGTCACACATAGATTTATGTATATAACACAGGCTTTATCAACACCTAATGGGGACGAACCCGCGGGTAAAACCTAGTATCACATAAAATTCATTTATTTTTTATTCATCCTAACTTTAACGTCTTTTAATTAAAAAAAAATTATATTCAATAATTTAGTACTTGACCACAATCCGTCCTAATGGTAAGATGCGATGTGGTCTGGGTGGTAAGGAACACTAATTCAGAAAAAGCCAAGTCACTCTTGATACGACGACAGTTACATTATAATAGATCGGGAATACTGACGAGGGTAACTTATTCCAGTCCTACTTCAATTATGAATACAATTGGATATTTGATGCTTAAACATTTCGTTCTCGCAAAATAAAACGCAATTGTCTTGAGAATTCATTCAAAACATAGGTATCAGTTGCCATTATTTAAATTGTTGTCACAACGAATACCACAATAAATTAACAAGTTAATCTATCCTTGCGATCGCCACATATATTTGAATACTGCTAACAAAACACATGCAAATTAACGTACTATTTCTAAATCGCGTGACACTAAAGGCCTCTGAATTATTACCGTGGATTTCGTCTTTAGCTTAATTAAGACGCGTTTAGACTAGCGAGCGAAATGAAATAAGCGTAAATCACATCAGCGCTAGGATTTAGTGAGGCGGTGCTCGGCGTGCAATCGAATCACTGTTTCGTGTTAGTGGCTTTGCTGGCAGTAACCAAGCGTGACGCTGTTTAAATAGTCTTTATATATAATAATCTGTAATCGCTCTCTGTATATTTACTCTGAGACATTACATTTCTAAGTCATGTGACACTTCTAATTTATTTTCATGTTTTTCGTTTTTAGTTTAATTAAAACACGTTTAGACTAGCGAGCGAAATGAAATTAGCGTAAATGACATCAGCGCTAGGATTTAATGAGACCGTGCTCGGCGTGCAATCGAATAATTGTTTCGGCTTTGCTGGCAGTAACTTATACTATACGCAGGCTAACGAGCAGGCGTATCACCTAATGTTTGATCTGTGTCTGGGTGTTAAAAAATATTTATATACTTAGTATCTAAAAATACATAGTATGTTATCAGTCGTCATAATCACGACCAAGAAGAAAGAAACTTGTAGAAGTACACAAAATCTTAAGTATTACATTGCGTTGAAGTAAAGTAATATAAAATAAAATGTCGACGTCGCATATTGGAAGGAGAAGTTGCAAACAAAAATCGAAATACTAATGGAAAAGTAATACCGATTCGATGATATTCGTTGCAAAAATTCTCGATATTTCTTCGCAATATAGCCCGCGATATTATAATGTCTGCCGAGGGATTTTAATAAGTAAAATCGGAATCCAATATTCGAGATATTTTGTTTTCATACCTTTTTTCATTCTTAGATTCTTCGATTTATAGCACTGCACTTTATATGGATAAATTTTACAGATAGGATCTTATAAAAATAACAGCTATTTCATTCGTAGAATCAGGTAATATTATTGATAAAACTATAAAATTAATGTATGAGATTCTTTATTAACATTTTATGTGACCCGATAGAGATGACATGAGTACACGGTACCCTAAATTTAATATAATTTAATATGATTGGAATTGGCACTCAAATTTGTTAAGCAGTTTCAGAGACAGCGGTAACAAGCACACGATCAAAAAGATAAAAATTCAAGCAGGCAAAAATCCAAAAGAATAATTGGTATTATAATATTAGGTTTACACAAACTGTAATATATTCCACGTTCAGAAATTATCACTAACAATGAAATTGTAAAAAAATATAAACTTATTAGTTGATCCCTATTGAGCTCAAAGCATTTTTGTTCTTTTTTATACCTAAAGCACCCACGGACACTCCGCAACAACACAACACCAGGGGCTACACCAACTCGATCCCAGCCAAGAAGGAAGTGATCCGCTTCTTGAAGGACCACATATCATAGCTTTAGGGGAACACCGAAATTCATTTCATTATCTTTCTATGAATACCTACTTTTAAAAGTTACTGGAAAAGAAGCAAAGAGCTTTATGCAAAGTTCCTCACTTTCTTCAAAGGAGAACTATTTAATAGAAAACTAATGAGTTCTACAAAATAAAGTCGTTCGTTTCATAAATTCAACTTTCTGTCTTCAAAACTCGGAAGATATTAAGCTTACCGAACGAAAAGTGCAAATTCGGAAAGATTTGGGCAGGAAAGTGCAAAAGCAGGAAGATTTCGGCGGGAAAGTGCAAATGCGGGAAGATTTGGGCAATGTCTTTATTTCCTGGTTCCAACGTTGCTTGCGGATTACGTTCGAGGTGTTTACGTTGATATAAATCTTTTAACACTCATTCTCGGGATACAAGAGCGATTAGTACTGTTAAGAATCTTAGCGTTATCTTAAAAGAGGGGTAATAAATATTTTAATTTCTTCTAAGCCTGTTTGAGTTAATGTTAGGATTTATCTTTTATTTATGTCCCTAAGGCAGTGTTTCACAAGTCACTTTTGTCAACACCATTTAATACACTTATTAACTCCTAGCATATTCGAATTCAATTTTGAAACATATTACTTTGAAATAATAAAATTCAAGGTGCATTTTTCCTGTACCTGTATTGAATATTTTTTCAAAATTTTGATGAGAGGGGACTCTAGTATCGAGATAGAGCACGAAAATATTTTATTTGAAATTTTTACTATCTGTCTGAACGCGCATCACGTGAAAACCCACGGACAGATTTCGATGAAACTTTGCAAAGTTATGGATATTATATATTATGGATGTATATTATGGATCGACGGTCTGAAATAAAGTTTTATTATTATTATTTGTAAAATTATTATTTATATCCCTGATTAACATTAAGAATACTTTTTATTCTGAATAGTTCCCGGGTTTGTCTGGAATTGCAGAAGAAAGTTTGTAAGGGAATTTTCTGAAATATCAACTGATTTGCTTGAAATTTGTAATAAATAGGCCTTATTTAAATTAATGAAATATGTGCTTCTCAGTTTTTTGATATATTGTTCTGAAAAGAATATAAAGGCATAATAATGTAAATATTTTAAAATTTTCAATACAAGCTCCTGGGTGATACGTGTATGTGTTTACCTTGAATTTGAAATTTAAATATCCCTAATACAATACTTTCAGCATAAATTAAGGGTTTCTTAAATTAAATAATAAAGGATACTAAAGGGGGATGAAATTTTGTACTAAAATGCCTCTCAATATACATACATATGTAGTATTTATTTTTGGAATGACTTTAAAACTCGAGAAATTCTTATCATTTAGGAAAATTTTCATCCTTAATTATACCAGAGTTCCCTTGGGATACGGGATGAAAGTTTGTATGAGATTTTTGGTCCACTGGTACTTAAAAACCGCTGCGGGTACAGCTAGTACTAAATAATGAAATTTATATGATTTTATTCACATTCTTATAGTTACATTGACAAATTTAATATTCAAGCACATAACATAAAAATGTAATACATTTTTAGGTAAAAGCAAATAAATTTTCAACCGAAATTAAAATTCATTACCCAAAATTAATAATCCGCCAAATTAATTTGAATCAAAACTTTATCCAATCTTCGAACTACTAGATGCGGCAATTCTTTAATGTACAGGCGGCCCTGTTCTCGAGAAATTTAAAATAACTGTGTTAAAGTTATTTCAATTAACTTCTGAAACGCTATTAGATGTGGTTTTCAGACAATTTTTAATCGAAATAAAATATGATTAACTGTGTTTTTCAAAGTGTTTTAGAGCGTCATTGTTATACTAGAACCAGTATGAGGTACATATACGGACACATGTATTCATGGGTTTACCATGTGCGTGTGTGTAATATGTATTAATGTTTTGTGTATCTGCATGTGTTGTGTGTATTGTATGAATGTGTGTGGATATACATCTACAGAGTAAACCAATATACATATGTGTTGTTGTATTCCTTTATAGGAGCGAACATTAATTATTCAATTATTCGAAATAATCCAATTATTTTAAAATTTATCTTCATACATAACGAATGACAATTGAACAAGTCATTAGAACTTAGCTGGTAAATAAAATGATGTACAATAAATTATTATATTTTAACATTAAATTGATATACTAAACGATCGTCTAACTCATCTGGGATTCAATCACAATCCCAAATTGAAATTCTAATACAATAAATACAATACAATATAAAATAATTACAAAATACTATCAACCTCAGCCTGCAATTAAATTTTAATATTATCTTCTCCAATATTAATTTTCAGTATTAAAATTTTACATAACTTACAAAAAGCGACTAGATTGGATTTTTCAAGTTAAGAAATTTTCGTTTAAAGTATATTTACGTGACAGTTCAATTTTCTTAAAGGGTCTATAATTTTGCGTTAAGCAGTTTTGGTTATTAAATTTGGGAGTTGTTTTTATTTTAATGAATTATTTGTTAAATATCGTTTTATTTTTACCAAAAGAGATCTCTTGTTAGGTTCCTGGTGGTAGGCGGACGGTGTTATCACCCATGGACGTGAACAATATTAGGGTTGTCGCAAACACGTTGCCGGGAAGAATGGGCCGATATTGCTAAAGTAACTAGAGACAGTGGACGTCAACCGACCCCAGACACTAACATCATACCTCTCTAAGGCTGCATCATCAGCATTATCTTCATCATTCGACCCATAACTTCTCACATCTTCTCTTACAATGAATAAGACCACCACGCGGGTCAACTGCTGCTTTGCTTTCACACGTCAAGAACTATATGGTTTACGTACTCTTAAGATTGCTGCAGGTTTCTTAATTATGGTGTGCGTACTCTTAAGATTGCTGCAGGTTTCTTAATTATGGTGTACATACTCTTAAGATTGGTGCAGGGTTCTTAATTTCTTAATTCTTGTACTGATGTGTAACATCTTCAGCAATCTATATTATTTTGGATGTTATTTTGTGACCGTTCTATGTAAAAGGAAGCAGGGGACGCGAGTAATAATTAATAATTTATTTATAAAATAACTTATGCTCGGAATAAATACAGGAGGCCTGGAAATAATTTTTTTTTTTTAATCCGAAATAAGTTAATGCTTGACATCGATACCAACTGATGAAAAGTGGCGATGATGTCTAAGGTGCTGGGCGCACTAACTTAGTAAATGTCTCTTCACTCTTCTTTTGAAGACTCCAACATCATACGTGGGCGGGATCACCGATGCAGGAAAGTTATTAGTTATCCTTCGCATTACGTATAATAAACTATTATAATAGTTATCCTTCGCAGTACGTATAATAAACGACGAAGCATGCCACGTCGTTTGAACAGGCGGATGTTAACGCATTAAGGATGGATACCCGTCGTTCGCCAGGTTGTTCGATGAAGGACGGGGGAAGGAGGAATAATTTCAAACAAGTCTTTGTTACGAAAAATTGTTTTATATATACCTGATTTATTTTTCTCAGGATAAAATATTAGGATTCCTTATTACCAAGGTGAGATATCAGATGTTACACATCGTATGCAATTACTATTTTTGCAACCGTGTAATGTTATCCTAGGACGTGCCTACAAGGCAATTACCAACAGCCTTAAACTGTTAAATTCTAATAAACCGAGCAATATAAGATGAAATCATATTGAAAAATATTTTTATCAACATCCTGTATCTATGGCATATAAATTACTAAGAAGGGTTGAATAAAGTAAAACTGCATAGTCACCTCCCCAAGGCGGTGTCAATAAATTAAGGGTTACAAGCGAAGTCGCGCTACTAAATTATAGTTATACACGCCACGTTTTATGCTGAGGCGAAATTAATAACTTAAACGCTTCGGTGATTCTAACGGCTTTAGATTGAAATTTATCTACCTTTTATATAGTTACAAATAGTTGTTATATATCTGTATAAATCTTTTGGACAGTGTCTGTGGTCAAATCTCTATGAAACTGGTTGATTTGCGTGTTTTTCTAGTGTATATTTGTTTGATAAGCGGTCGGTGGTAGGCTTTTTCATATCCTTAAATGATTCGGCTGGCCCTACCTGATTTTTTTTTAATTTTTTGAGCCAATTTTTTTTACGTGAAATAATACTTGTAATATACATTTTTACTCACAGCCGCATTTTTAGACAATTAAATTATATTTCGGTAAAACAATAAAAAAAATTAAATTGACCGGATCCTTAGAGTAATTGGCAAAACCTGTCCCTGAGGCGAAGGGTCCAGGTTCGATTCTTAGTCCGACAGATGAATGTTTGTACTCGGCTGATGGATGTTATTAGTGGATAACAAGAATTTCTTGTGCCTACCCTGCCCGGGAAGCAATATCAGGACTGGATTCCTCAGATAGCGTCACTAGATTCCGTACTGATGTTTTTATTTGAATTTGAGTAGTGCATTAATGGGATAACAAAAAATTCATCTTCATTATCTTTGACTCCGAAATTTATTAAAAAACCCTATAAACATATACTTCTTTATACATAATAGCATGAAAAAAACCCGATTGAATAAAATTGTATTTATTGTAATATGTGCAACCGAATTGAAAATCACAAATGAAATAATCGAATAAAATTAATCACAGCGGTTTAAAATTGTAATTCAATTTGCGGCTTATCTCGTCACATCAAACTGTTTTCGTGCTCACGAAGAATTAAATTGAATATGATTTTATTGGCAGAATCAGTTTAATTTTTGTGGTTTTAATATAACAATGTACATTTACTTTCTTAATCCTAAAAGCTGTAATGGTTTTTGTATAAAAAATTATGTTTTTAAAAGTATTCTTGTGATTATTTATATAACTTTATTTTTCGTATTTTTTGCCTTAATAAGTAATTAAAGTTTTTTATTTGAAACGAATTAGTTTTTTAAACGAAAGAGAACCCGATGCTCATCCTACGTTTCTTAATTATTTTCATTTTTGGTTTCAACCACAGAACAACAAAAAGTAAGCTTTGATGCATGGGTTGACCCATGCGCTAAGTAATGAGCGGGGAGTCACTCAGGACTCAGGACTACAGCATTTCACGCGGCGCCAGTGCGGATTGATAATGAAATATTATATTGCTTTACTTTTAATTTTAGAATTAATTTAGTTCACTATATTAATTATATATAATTGACCATATTTGTACACCACTTAGTGGTAAAATAAGCGTAAAATCATTGTATAATTGACGAAACCTTATTGTAAAGCTTATTAAAAATAAATGAATTGAACTGAATTGAACTTTATAAAATAATTTTAACTGGTCTGTAGTTATTCGACCTGGCTGCTAAACTGGATGTCGTGGGTTTTTCTATGATATATATTTAAATATATGTATACATATATGTATATTTGGCAGTTGTTTGAACACGTCCTATGGTGTTAAAGTTTTGGAATGAGATGGTCATGTGTAAGTTGTCCTAAGATATAACATATATATTTTTCTAATTTCGAGTTTTGAAAATCGAAAACAATTAATTACATTCTGACTGTGAGTCGTCCAAACAAGAATTACGTAAATTAAGTTTACATAAAAATGATAACGCTCTAATTGGCACAGAGCGGCGGTTTGTCCCCTAAGACAACATTTACTCCCAGCCCCTAAAGGGACCATCTTCCTGTTGTTCAAAGCGGATTAATGTTTGTGCTAGGTTATTTGCACAGTTCTTCATAAAAATCGTCTAAACAGCTCTTAAATAAATATTGGGGTTTACATTCGGTTTTTGTACCTTAATATCCTCTGTAAGCCTTTTGAGACATTGGAAGAATAATTGCTCATGTTTTTAAACTTTATATCACTTTTGTTTTGTAATATAAATTGTTTTATATCGATTCCTGTCTGTCTGTCCTATCTTTATTTAAGGAAAAAAAGTTGTTAGTATTCTACAAGGGCCAGTGATCCTATAAAAATGACTGTCGCGAGTTACCCGCTAGATGTTAAACATCTTTATTTATTTTATAATTTATATGTATAACAAATCCTATAATGAAATATAAATTAAAATAAGATCTTAATGTGAATTAAATGACATTATATTTGATGATTAGAAATATTTAAGCACTTTAAAAACAATAACTTTTGAAGTGTAAGAACGGAGTAATCCTACTAATATTATAAATGCGAAAGTTTGTTTGTTTGTTTGTTGCTCCTTCACGCAAAAACCGCCGAACCGATTTTCATGAAATTTGGCACACACGTAGAGGGTAATTTGGATTAACTTTGATATTTGTTACTCCGTCACGTAAAAACTACTAAATAGAACTGAATTGTACACACATAG
>DWJZ01003099.1:0-17797 GCA_018249125.1 Asbolis capucinus
TCCCTGGACTTCCACAAATAATTCAAGACCAAAATTAGCCAAATCGGTCCAGTCGTTCTCGAGTTTTAGCGAGACTTCGAACAGCAATTCATTTTTATATATACATATATATTACAATATGTTAATCAAACAAATTTTATTGAAATATTGCCTTGATGTGTCAATAACCTTTGGTTATGGCACAATGTTACGAAACCTTACTCAATAATGTCCATCCGTTCACCATTACAACTTCATTTATCATCCCTGTAGCCTAGTATACGAAGCGATAAGTCTTCGGTTCGATTCCTCACATGACAGACATTGATGTCAAAATAAAAAAAAATTATTTATATAGGTCTTAGTATTACACATATAATCGTCAACATTTTCATCAAGTGGGATCTATGTCAATTATTAACTTATTTACGGAAACGCTCAGGATTTTTTTGCCACGACCGCGCCCGCTGTTGTTTAACTTTACCGATCCCCCCGTCACAAGCCGTTGGACTATGAGTTCTTGTCAATAGCGGTCACTTGTACTTGTACACCCGGAGCTTGTCTCTCCTTCAGATCACCGGCCCACGCTTGACTCTTAAGTACGTAGTATCTAAGGATATCTGGTTCGCGAACTGTCGTATTGAATTCCTCTAGATATTTCCTCGTCACTACGCACCAATGTCAGATAACCTCCGTGTCTATCTGTGTAATATCTTACTCAACTCTCCTACCAGTTTTTTCCTAAAAATCCTCACGGTCAATGTTAATTAAACTTATTCAAATCTTTACGATTCGAGTTGATTAAAATACGATTCGTAATGACGTCAGCGTGGGAAGATAGAACAAGCGATACAGCTATGAAGAATAAATTGTTGTCGTTTTCTTATGTACTGATTATAATGACACTCTGGTGCCGTTGTAGGCGAACAGCGCCCTCTATGGCGAGCAGTCCGAACAAAAAAACAGTCCAACTTACAGATAACAAATGCAGATAATTAATAAAAATGATTTTAGGTTAGTGCTTCCTAACTCTTCAGTAGAACAATACGGAATAGTGCGTCATGCATTACCGAAGCAAAGCGAGGATATTTGCCTTGTAGTATCTACCTAAATCACAAATTATTTAGTGAACCCAACCAGCAATGTATTATTTATTTGTACATGACCGATCTATCACATCATCTATGATTTCATTACAGATGTCACAGATAGATAACCCAATTTTTTTAATACCCCTTTCGCAATATCAATGTATTGTCCGAAATAAAAAGTTCGATCAGTATTTCTAAAACTCGCAGTGTTTTAACTCGGTTTCAAATTGTGCATAAAATATATTTAAATATATTTGAACATATTTGGGTAACAAACGATTTGAATTAATAATATTTTGACGTTACAAAAAAAATTGTTGTCATTAAGATTAATTTTAAAAATATGTAGGTTTTAAACCAGATTCTAATTTAGAACGTGTTTTATTTTTTTATCAATGCCTATAATTATATTTTCAATATAATCAATTTATTTTAAAATCAATAAATTTATCTTAACTTATGTTCGGTGAGGTAGACTCGTCTATTTTATAATTTTCAACATTAGAATACAAATGACTTTGTATAATAAAATATTTTTATACCTTCCAATATTATCAGTTTCATCAATTTTTATTTTATTTCTACGTCTCTTAATTTAAATTCAGAGTACTAATTTTTTTTCAATGTTATTTTGTTTATTGTAAGCGTTTATAAAGTAACTAAATGTACTGTAAAATTATAAAATTCGATACTGTTAGCAAAATGAAGGCTTCATTATTCGCATTTTCCCATAATTACTGTAAAATTGTTACAATTTTACACTAATTTATACTCTTAAATAAGTAACGCTAATAAAGATACGTTTATTGTATGTTTCAGTTAGGTCATTTTATTTTTTTAATTACAGCATTCTACATTTTATCCTCTTCTTTCTTCTTCTTTTCTCTTATCTTTTACATTAGTGTCTGTCTAATTCAATTTAAAAATGTCAAAAGACTATTGAATAGAAAAAAAAATTTGCCCTAAATACTCAACAAAAACTGATCTCGAGAATTGCTTTTTTAAAATAAATATTCGTATAACATTAAAGATTACGACTATTTTATTCCATAATTTCCTCAGGTTAAAATGACAATAAATGGCAACACAGTATGCAACATAATACAAAGTTTCCCAGTGTTATTAATACTAGCACAGAACAACAACAAGTGCTTGAAGACTCCGTTGATATACACTCCGCCCAGCCCAACTCCTTCCCCGGAGTACTACGCCGCTTATGACGCCCTGGTACAAACATTATTTGCCCAGAACTGCAACCAATATCCCCATTATGGGGGCAATTCGTACGGATATGGCAAGAAATGGGCACAAGATTATACATATTACAAGCCCTGTGTATCGGAACACTCGCCTCCGGTACATCATCCCACCCAATATCCCCATGGGGCAAGTGTCACTTACACCCATAATGGGTATCCGTATTACGGGTCAAAGAAAGCAAATTTGTATAACACGACTTACGTTCAAAAATACGCCCCGAATCAAGTGACTAACACGAAACATAAGTACAAAGTAGTGATCTTGAAGAACGGCCTCCACGGCAGGGGGAGGAAAAGGTCGGAAAAACTTCAAAGTGAGTACTTTTAAGTAATTTCTATTGTTTTTTGATACACTACAATTGTACAAAGTCACTTTAGAAAGCACGGTTTATGGGAAAATGAAAAAATATCTAAATATTTTACTTCCCCTCCTTTATCGTCACAGGATAGTCGTCAAAAAAGTCTAGAAATGGGAATAAAATATTTTTTATTCTCCTTAAATTTATTAAAAACAAAAATATTCTATGATAAGCATTTAGAAAAAACCAACTTGTATTGTATTGTCTTTGCTCATTGACATGCACATAGAAGAATAAGATAATGATGAAGTAAAAATATCTTTTTACGACTCATATAATATAATATGACAACTCATTAAATTATTATCGTATAATATACGGTAAAGGTTCCGCCCCGTATTTATGAGTATTTAAAATCTGGGAAATAATTTTAAATTAAACAATAACAAATTAATAAAATATTTCCTGTAATAATATAATTAACTTATGCTGGAGAGGTTAACCTCGGAATCTGAGGCATTTGTTGAATCTCCATATTTTCCTGTAAGAGTTTCACAGAGGTTTATGCCTTATTTATAACCTATACTTATTCATATGACTTAAACATTTCATCTTCATAATAACTCTACATTTGTAATAAAATGGGTACTCACAATTATTATAATTTATACTGGTGATTCGACCCAGTTATGTTCATGGTCATGACTAATCGGCTTCTCGATTAGATCTTAATAAATTACAACAATCGTGAGTACCCGTTAGAATTAAATATATGTACATACCACGTCACAAAGCTCTCGAGTCACAAAGCTTTAGTGTTATTTAAAATCTATTCATAAATTAATTACAATATCCTTTAACATTATTTTAAATGTAAAAAAAATTGTTTGTTGGTTGTTGTTTATAAATGTTATTATTGGTTATGTCTATTGGTGTACAATAAAGAGTTTTTGTTGTTGTAGTTGTTAACTTTTGTGGCTTATTTTACACGTTGCACGTTAGAATAGAGAGGGACTATATAGCTTTCTTTGTCTTTGTCATTTGCCAAAGAAGAGTTAACTATGCCAAGGTAAAAACAGACAAATAACAAGATAGTAAAAAACCGTATGTATGCATTCATTAAAAAAAATCTTAACTCCTGTTTAATAATCGAATGCCTTTATATGATACGTGTATAGCAAAAAATCGGTTTTTACTTTTTTATACCTAGTTCTTAAACTTTTTTAAGCTTAATGCTACACGGATGAAACTGGTGTTGTTCATGAATACGGCTGATAATATAGGGTTATGACTTTCGAGGAGATTATATTTTTGATAGGAAATATTGGAAAGCTGTATCGTTTTACACATCCGCGTCTCAAACGTATTAAGAGCGTCACCGATGCGTTGCAAGCCAGCGACGAGGTCAACTAGCTCTCACGTTTACATTTAAAATGTTTATTATACGGGACAATATAATAGCAGCAGTCTAACAGTTTGAAGGTTGGACTCTCGAGCGGAGGTGCTAGGTTCAAATCCTGCGGCACTCACCTCTAATTTTCAATATGTATCAGAAGTTGGTTATCACTTGATACGGTGAATGAAAACATCGTGAAACCTGTACTTCGAGAGTTGTCGATAAAGTTCTCAAAGGTGTGTGAAGTCCAATCCGCGCTTGGCCAACGTGGTGGACTATGGCCTGTACTCCTTACATTGTGAGTCTCGAGCCCAGTAGTATATTATTTCCAAGCATCCTTGTCATTAATATATTCATTGATACTTGATTCATATTCCTTTTGTATGAGTTGGAATTTAATTTGCTTTTTAAATATTTCGATAGGTAAGTTAGGGATTGACTTTGGCACTTTGTTGTCAAGTTTTACACCAAGCCCCACAAAAGCTCGCTGCACCTTACGCAAGCGAAATTAAGATGTGATCAAATGGTGCTTATTTCGAGTTTGTCGACTATTAACATCTCCTTTTGATTTGTAAAAGATCAGATTACTATAAATTAAATATAAATATTACTATAAATATAGATTACTCACAAAGTGTTAATTAAGAATTCCATGTAGTGTCCCCTTAGAAAACATCAATATCTGTCATGAATACATGTCATAGTATTTTCCCAAATATCTAGAATTTTCCATTTTCCAGAACACATCCCGGGTTTATTCAACACATTATCAAGGGGGATTAACACGGTTATCATTATTTCATTAAATATTACATTTATCGATATCATTTAATTACAATATAATTATTTTAATCAATTACGCTAATAAAATTGTAGAAAATGAGTCATAAGTACATTGACAAGATGATAAAAGCCAAGTACATGTAGTAATTATTGTAGACTACTATGTTAAAATATACTACAGTAGTGTTATTAAGTATAACCGTTGAATTGTACTGTAATTGTTTTTATTTTATAACATTTTTTGCGGTATTAGCATGCAACCCAATCTCATACTGGTAGATCAGACTGTCGTAAGTCTTCAGTTGTCCACTGTTGGACGTAGGCTTCTCTAATTTTCGCCACTCTGATCGGTCCTGAGCCTGCTGAATCCAGCGGATACCCGCTGTCTTTTTCAGGTCATCAGTCCACCTGGTCAGGGGGCGCCCTATGCTCCTTGTTCGTCTTAATCCACGTCCACCAGTCCACAAATCCTTGACCAGCGTAGAAGAATATGGCCTGTACCCAACATTGTGAGAGAACCCGAACCCAGTAGTAGAACAGAGGTTGCCATGATAATTTTCGTATTGACTATCTCATGCTTGGCCACTTTTGCACTGACAGCCGGAAATATATTCTGAATCACTCTAACAGTACTACAGCAGAAATCTGTGTCCCAAGAGATCTCGATTTAGTTGTAAACGTAGGGGCATGTGTGACGTCATTGATTACCTCGGACAAGAACTCTTAAACACAAGGACCGGTCAACTCTCAGTTAGTATACTTAACCGCCGGACAACGCACGGTGTCACGCGGCAACACTCGCAACAAAATCTAGTTTGATATCACTAGATATATACTTACAAATGATATTCCGATTATTATTACGGAAAATATTAGATTCACAAAGCAAAAAATAAATGTATAGTTTTTTGCAGTTTTTCCCGCGTAAATCGTGTTAATTGCAGGCAATTAACGTTTTCACAGTTTTAAAAATCGAAGTGTTATCGGCCAGTGTATGTAATTAAATGTGTAAAATTCCTAATTTGTGTAATCTACATTATTTGTTTTTTTACACAACACAAACTTTTTTGTGTGGACCATAGAGTAAATTAAAGACCGTTTTTTGAAAACCACAGACTGTTAGGCAACTATTTCATAATATTTGTCTGCTTCAGTGTCAATACTCGTCTCAAGCATGTCGGTTGCTCGTGCACTTGTGTGTGTCTGTCTGTGTTTAAATATAGTATCAGTTCTTTCTCAATTTGGTAAGTTATTTTTAAACATACCTTTAACCACCGTACTAACCTCCGATTAAGTTATTTAATTTAAGATTGGTTAGAATTTAACGTGTAAGTAGTTTTAGTGTAAGAAAATTATGACTGAAACTTTTATTACTTTTAAATTTGTAATAGTGTGTAATTAAGTTAATGCGAAAATGAAATTATAAATAATGTTTAAGATAAATTATAATTCATGTTGTCACTTTAAATAAACAAATATATTTGTAAAATTTCACTTTTAGAAATACATACATGTTACTGCGTACTTACGGTGAGTTAACTCTAAGAGTCATCCCCAGCACTTGTCTCTTTTCTGTTTATGGTGTCCCAAGTTCATTACCAATCGAAATTATGTGACGACTTTCAAAAAGATGTCAATATTGTATTTTACAATGTCTATCATGACATCCGATTAAAATCATTTACAATGTCTATCATGACATCCGACTATCCAATTAAAAGCATTGACGTAAAATATACTTACCGGAAGTACTCATATTGATAAAAAAGTTTGTTTACTTTTGTATTTTTAATTTGGGTACAAGATATTCCACATTTCTCACAGAACACAAAAGTATTGAATGTAAAAAATCGGTGTTACAATTCAATGTTAGTTTTTGCTCGTTTCAACTCATAGTTTTTCTTGACGTTACTGTCCGTAATAATAAAGTAATTTATTTTTATCACCGTTGAACGGATAAATGAATTTTTGTGCTTGAGAATATTGTCAACGAACGATCTGATATCCGTGTAGTAAAATAATGAAAAGGTTTTAAGTTAACTGTGCTGACGAAACATGGGTATATCATCATCATCACAAATATTCATCATTGTCAGCGAATTCATGTCCTTTCGTTGATATTAAAATCCTTACACGGTAGGCTTGATACTTTTATGGTTCAAGCATAGAGCAGGACTGGATCCAGCGCGAGAAAACTTATCTATTTCTAAATGTACCAAGCCTTATTCTCTTAGATCTGGACCTATTTATTGTATATCAATCAGCCTTCTCACTTGTGGAAGGAAAACGAAGGCACTTACTAGTAAAAAAATAAGGTTATAGTTGTGCCTTTTTTCATCTCCAGTACTCCCTATTCCAAAATTAGCCTTTTTTACCCTCTACAAAGTTGATTGTGAAATTTTTTTACGTGTTTTAATCATTGTAGAGTCATTAGAAATCATTTTGCTACCCGGCGTCCATGTAATGTTCTTATGATCTTATTGACGTCAGGTAATGTCCATGGGACTCTCCCATGGACACTCCAATGACCTCTGTGTAATTGTCCATGTAAGTTTTTTTTCACAAACTGTAGTTATGGAAATATCCTGCTAATATTATAAATGTGAAAGTTTGTGAACAAGATGTGAGGTGTGAATAGTTGGAAGGATGGATGGATCTTTCCTTCACGCGGTAACCGTTGAATGGATTAAACTTTGGACATCCAAATCCATTAAACCACATCCAGGAAATGAACATAATATAGATTTTATTTTGATTGTAAGATCCCATGGGACGATATGCACGTTTGTATGTTAAATGGATTAAGATGAAGCTACGCACACAAATAGATTTTAATCTGTACAATTCATGTTGCCGAACTCTAAAAAATTGCATGCTGAACGTTCTAGTGACTTTTTAAAAACCTGTTCACTAGCTTGACCTAATTATAATGTTCTAAATTATTTTACCAGCCATGTACATAACTCGATGTTCTATAGTATCTGTGGACAGTTGTGAAATATCTGTAATGTACGAGATTATTATACAGATTATCAAGTAAAACATACATTATACTGTCCACATTTTATATTTTTTTAGCTACCTATTACATGAATATTTGCCATCCGGAAAATCATTTTGATATTATATAGTGTTAAATTAGTGGGTATGTACAGATGTAGTGTGGGCATTTGCGCAAGGTTATACCACAGATAATACATATTTTTCTAAACAGCCAGTCGCCCCTTGCTTTGCTTTGACTACACAAAAAATGTTTGGATAGTGTAAATTTAAATAAGAAATTGATTCGAATATATTGAAATTAAATAAAATGTCAAATATGACAGATCAAGTTTGACGGGGAGTTAGCCCGTAACTTAGCAATACAACATACGATATATCGAAATCACGTAAAAGTTTTTGACATTGACTCTACAAAGAGTGTAGTAACATACGAATTGGCGTGAAAAACACACAGATCAATAAATCATTGTAAATTTATATTTATTTATATATGGTATAATAACTCCAAAAAAAATTGGTTTCTTATTTTCTGCTAGATTTTACACGTGTTTCGTATTTAAGTATTAGTAAGGATATAGAGGTGTTATATTATTTTTACTTTTATTATAATTAATAAATATATTTATTATGTGTAAGTAAAGGAAAAAGTTTGACAAATGTATACTTAAACGTGGATAAAAATTGTTAGACAATAGTAATTTTATAAACTGTATGTAGAGCTTTTTGAAAACTACATCATCAATTACAACAACATTGGAAGTTTAGGGTTTTTTTACAATAAGGAATCGATTAATCAATGTATTTAAAAAAATGTAATTTAACAGTAGGACTAAAGCGGTCGGGTTAAGAGCCTTTCTTCAGCCCCTACTGTATTCTAATGTATCAAAATTTTATTATACAAAATACTTTACCAATATGTTTTAAATTTCTTTTAAAAATAATGTCAAAGCTCACTTCCTTCAAACTGAATTTCATAAAATTTTTTAATGAAATGTCATGTTTTCTGTAATTACTATTTTATTATCGTCTTATCTATTTATTGTATATTTAAGTAAATAAATATGTATACATAATATATGTTTGTATGGCATATGTACTTCTATCTATGACAGGCCGGTTGGTTTAGTGGTTAGTGAAGCTGACTGCTACACCAAAGGTCGTGGTTTCGATTCCCGCCCAGGTCAAACTTTTCTGTGATCAGCAGGTATGTTTGTTCTGTGTGTAAATATCTATATAAGTATATATTTAAAAGTATATATGTATGTTTATCAATAGTCTGATCACCATAGTACAAGCTAACGCTTGATTTGAGATCAGATGGCCGTGTGAGTTGTCCAAAGATATTTATTATTTATTTATTATTATTTATCTATACATACATATGTATGTATGTATAATATAACTACATTTCTACAGATATAGTATGTCTAGCACCCTACCCGTTGTCTACAGGTACCGTGTCCTCTGCCCAAAGGGTTGTCTGGAAGATACCGCTACTATAGCGATAAGACCGCCCGTTGTGTATTAAATGTAATCTGCTGTATCTATAACTTTCAGTTCTTCTTAGTGTGCACAATAAAGGATATTGTATTGTATTGTACAGCCTTGAATACATTGCAAGGCTGGTGGGTCATTCACAATGAACTTTATCTGGCAATATTTAGGGCACCCGGTTACTGCAGGCCTCTCGCCGAACACTGCGAGCACATAAACATTCTGTTATATTTATGTAATTCATTTTTGTAGACAAATTATCTTTAGATAAATTTGTCATTGAAAGATCAACTATCGAGTTAAAATTGTAACTTTAAAATAACAAAAATAATAATGATTTTGCAATTCTTGTGATATTTAAGTAATTGTATTTTTTCAATAATAGCAGTTTTACAATAATTGTAAGCACACATAATTGTAATTTTACAATATTTTTTTATTATTATGAGTTTTTGTAATTATACTGGTGAAATATTTGAAATTTTTAAAATAATTATAATATTTACTTGTTTTTATTATTTTTATAAATGCCCAAAAAAACTAAAAAATACATATTTTGTTACTGTGAAATTATAATTGATCGTGAAAACGTATTTCAGGTAAACTGATATCCGATATTAATATAATAGATTTTGTCTGTTTGTCTGTGCATTTGTGACCGCTAATCTCAGAATTAGCTCTACCAATTTAGGTCCGATTGTCACTGAGCAGTAAAATTGTAGTTAATTAAAACAAATTTATATTATTTAAAAAGATTCACATGTATTTAAATCGTGAGTACTAAAATCTAAAATCGTACCCGGGATCTAAATTTAAATACATAAAAATAAGGAAAAAACATTCTTAATTTTCATTATTTATAATTTGTGTTTAATATCTGTGTGGGAAGCTGTTTTCATTTTATTTATAAGAAGAATATATTCTCATTAAGTTTTATTTTCAAAAGAAGCCAGTTGCCCGGCATTTTGTAGTCCAACCGGTTGCAGACGAACTGACATCTGAAGGATATAAGCTACTTTTATATAATTTGGGTTTGTTTACCGATCGGTTAATATGCATATAGTTGTCAATAAGTATATCCATACTAATATTATAAATATAATAGTATGTTTTGTGTTCGTTTTTCACGTCAATACGGAGCGACGGATTTATGTTCGTCTGGAGGCTGTAGGCTGCTTGTTATCAACATTGGTACCAAGGGGGCTGGACTGCGGGCGGATACTAGTATTGTATATCGTGGGTCATTACTGAGGAGAAGAAGATAGATCGTCTGCTCGTCACTGAGAAGTTCTAGAGCATACTGTACAATATTACATTTTAATTTTATGTAAAACAAGAGTCCGAACGTAGCTTCGCTCGCGTCATTTCATTATTTTATTCCGGCCCGTTTTCTATATACCAAAATATACTTTGTAAAATAGTATCCGATTGAATTAAATTTATGGTTCACAATTTTGGTCACAGTGACTTCCACACAAAAGATACATACATATATGCCGTTGCGGGCTTTTATTTAGAACTACTTGAGACAAACAATGTAGCTCAATGGTTTAGGCAGCGTACGCCAAGATAGCTCCCAGAGGGCAGATTTTTTTCCGACTTAATTGACATGTATCGTTACATTATGACCAAAATTACATAAAATCATTACAAATTGTAGCCTATACATTATTCTGACTTATAACCTATATTACTGTGAAGTTTCATGCAAATCCGACAAGTAATTTCTTTGTGAAAGAGTGACAAACATCATTACATTCAACCATACTTACAAACTTTCGCGTTTATTAATATTAGTAGGATTTTGGTATTACGCATTAAAAAAACAACGGATATTTGTATGCGCAAAATATTCGCATATTAAGATTTTTGTGTTATGCTTTAGTAACATTTCTTAACTTTATTTTTTTCTGTAAAACTAGCTTTTTCTACAATAAACTACCCTAAGATAAATAATAATACATAGTATATTATAAAACATATATAATAATGTCATTGTACTTAATTCGTGTTCCGTGGTACCGTATATAAAAATACCAGTCGTCGGCCACGCTGACGTCATAGACACTTATTGACTAAATTATACGTGTAAATAATTTGAAGATGTGAATCCCCCAAGCAAGCTAAATATTGGAATTGTTGGAACTGTTGGAATTCCCGACGAACCCATGCGTGACGGGGACTTTCCATGGCCTATCCATAAACAACCTCTGGATTGGCTTTAACCCATCGGCTCCCTACTGAGCACGGGACTTTTCCCTGCTGAGGAAGCGTAGAGCATATTCCACCACGCTGCTCCAATGCCAATTACAATCCTCTTATATTGTGATGAATCGAATGTAAAATATGCTGATTTACTGATCATGTTATCATGCGATCCAAACTCTTGGAATTAGCTGGAATTCAGCACAAAATATTTTAGTACTAGCAACCGCCCGCGACTTCGCCTGCGTGGTACGTTGGTAAAAGTAGCTTCTGTGCAAATTCCATCGATCCATTCTGAAGTTCCTTTCAGTACTTTTACCGTGAAGAAGTAAGAAACATCCATCTATTCTCAGAAACTGCATTTATGATATTAGTATGGTGTATATATATTCATTCATTTTGATTTTCAAATTTAACAATAACCCAATAATTGGTTTCCAGAAATGTCCTACGTACAAAAATCTATATATCTGTGTATAGCTATAACAATTTCTCGAATTTTTACCACATAAAATTGTCAAGTTTGTAAAGCAAAAAACGCATATAGTATTAACTTTTATGCTAGTAAATAATTTACTGATGATATGTATAATACACTATGATGTTCTATTTTTAAAATTGTGACGTTATTCAGAACACATTTTAACATAGCTTTAGTTTTGAGAAATATTTTTTAAAAATTATCACGTAGTTTAATTAAAGGTTATAAAATTAATTGATCTTGAACTTGTTTTAATTACAAGGAAATATTTGTAATCAACGGCCATTAAACAATTGTTGTGTAAATAAAAATAAATATATTTTATCGTCACTCAGGGTTCTTTCCTCAACGAGAAACGCGAAGAGGTTTCTTCCCGAACCCCCGGAGGATCACACAAAATCTAGCAGGAATATTACATTTCCAACCGAACCAGAATGGAAACCAGAAATATATTTATCCGTTCAATAATATCCCAGGAATAAGTAACCGACCGATTTACGAACAGTATCCCGATCGTCCGAATAACGTGAGATTCCCCGACAGAGGGCGTGACATTCCAAATGATAACGTTAATTTCGAAACTTTACCTATTCCAGAAATTAACAATGGAAATAATGGACTGATTTCTGGAAGCAACAATGGCCCTGCTTTCGGTGATAACGGAGGCCTAGTTTCGGGTATTACTAACGGCCAACCTGTATTCAGTGATAATAATAACGGTGGCCTTATTTCTGGGAATAATAACGGCCAACCTGTATTCAGTGATAATAATAACAGTGGCCTTATTTCTGGGACTACCAACGGCCAACCTATATTCAGTGATCATAATAACGGAGGCCTTGTTTCTGGGAATACTAACGGCCAACCTATATTCAGTGATCATAATAACGGAGGCCTTGTTTCTGGGAATACTAACGGCCAACCTGCATTCAGTGATATTAATAACGGAGGCCTTATTTCTGGGACTAATAACGGACCTGTTTTCGGTAACAATAATGGCGGACTCATTTCCGGTACCAGCAAAGATGGGATTTTTGAAAACAAGCAAGAAAGACCAGTTTTTAGTGAAATTGAAGATGGTGGAGCTATATCAAGCTATGATGACGGAAAGAATGAACCACCTACAGCAGTTATGGTTGTAGATGATGCAAGCGGTATAATTTTTGGTGATAGGAATGGAGAAGAAGAAGCACCTCCTGAAGCTCCAACAAGTTCTGAATCACCGCCAGGAGATAGTGAAGCAAAGAACAATTTTGACGGCCAAGGAGCACCCAGTAATGATATACCTACTTTTAATCGAAATTAACATTTAAAACTAACTAATATAACATTTTGGAGTTCAAAGTATTCTTCTTAACAATAAGGGTTAATGTTGCACGTTGGTTAAAGCAAACGCTATGATATAAGTTAAATTTGTGATTAATCTCATATTAATTTTAACTGGTCTATTAGCCACTAATATAAGTTAATTAAGTCAATTAATTTTAACCTTATAACAGCTGATAGCCTAGGGTTATTGACCCCTTTTTTATGATGCGTACCAGGACGACAGAGGCGATAGGAATCAGCTGCTTGGTGGCTTCTTGTAAGAATAATATATAATACTCCTGGGTCCAGGATGAAAAGGAAATAAAACGCATTAGCTGGCAACTGTGCTCAGATCGTTCAGTTTCGATTCTATTACGATCCTACTGAAAACGAGAATCAGTCAACCACTTTGGTTTCGAAGTGGTATTACCTTTGTATACGCGGTGTAATAGATTTAACACAGTCCTTCGAGATATAACTACAATCCTACAAACAAAAATTAAACTTACAATGTCAATAATAAAACGTACTTTTTAACAAAATTTCCGTAATACAAAACAATAATTGCTCAAAACATGTTTCTTGTACTACGACCTCCATTAATTTTAGTATTGCTATAAAGACAACAGTAACTTTATTTGTCTATCTATTCAGTTAAAGAGCTTTGTGACGACTTAACCCAGCGACAGGGTTCCGTTTTTAGGTTGGTACTGACCATTGACCACGAGTTTACTTGGTCGATGGTAGTGACAGATGAACGGTGTTTACAAGTATACATATGTAGTTGTATTTCGTTATGTATATATGTTGTCTATGCCACCCGTGACGTGACACAGAGAATCCTAGACTTGCGAAGCGAAGTAGATTTTCACACTATGACTGTGAATAGTTTAAAAAAATATATATAATTTGCCTTACATACAAGTTTTTATTAGTACGTAAGACAAATTATATTTTTTTATATTACTGTTCTGCCCGCGGCTCCGCCCGCGTGTTTGGTGCGTTGATAAAAAATTTGCTTATGTGGTATTCCAGGCTATAATTTGTCTCTGTGCCAAATTATATCCACATTTCAGTAAATTTTTGGGTGAATGAGTAACAAACATCACAAACTTTTGCATTAATAATATTAGTAGGAAAAGCGAGCAGGACGTGATGAGCAGCAGACGGTTCACCTGATGTTAAACGATCACCGCCAAAACCGTAGCAACCCCACGCTGGGGCAGTATATTTACCAGATACGCCACAAATAGTCTGTGTATCTATCGAATACATACATTTTAATATGTTCAAATAACTTGGTACGTATTTTGTTAATTTTGTGGGATCCGGTTTAGATGTAAGATATATTTCGTCTGCTGACTAAGACATTGAAGAATGTTATCTTTATTTAAAAATTATTTTAGCTCCATTGCTTAAGAAACTATTTTCTGAAAAAAAAGAATACTATTGCATATCAAAGTTATATTTTGAAAAAAAATATTTCTTTATTAATAAACTATGGTCCGTCCGCGGCTTCGCTAGCATGATACATCGGTACAAAGTATTCTATGTATCGTTCCAACCTATAATCTATCCCTGTCCCAAATTTCGTTCGGATCCGATTAGTAGTTTTTGCGCGAAGGATTAACAAACATCCATCTATCCCTCCTAACAAAAATTTGCATTTATTATATTAGTAGGATATTAAATAAATTAGAGACTCGTAACTTTGGTTTGGGATTCTTTAAATTGTCATATATTTTCGTGTATTGATTTAGAATCAACTAAATAATATACATTAGTACATTAAATTACTAAATATAAATCCCAGATTACAATAATATATCGTTGAACCTAAATTAGTTACTTAAATTATTTGTTTCCTAGTTGCTTAATATATATCCCAAACGTACATCGAAGCTATGTCTTCAAATGAAGTGTGTGAAGTTTATTATAAATTTTAATTTTTTATCTAACAGGAACAAAGCAGTTTTCTGGGATAAAAAGTATCCTATATCCGTTGTCCTCGAATAAGCTACAGACATGCTAAGTTTCATCTAAATTGGTCCATTAGTTTCGGAGTTGCCATACTAATTTAAACCTGTTATCCTGTGGGAACAAAGCCATTTCCTGGAATAAAACCTGTCCTATAACAACTTCGATTATGCCAAGATTCATCTAAATCTGTCTAGTGGTGTGGTTTTTATCTTCTATTAACCTAAGTGGAAAAAAATATTTGTATATCCACGGTAGTGAGGTCATGAACGTCATATCTATACTATAATAAAACTCCGAGTGTACATATTTTTCCTGTACATTGAATATTTTTTCAAAATTTTGATGAGGGAGTCTCTAATACCGAGATAGAGCGCGATCATTTTTTTTTAATTATTGTCTGTCTATCTGAACGCGCATCACGTGAAAACCCCCGGACAGATTTCGATGTTACTTTATAAAATTATTACTTATATCCCCGATTAACATTTAGGAAACTTTTTATTCAGAATGATTCCCGGATTTGCCTGGAATAGGAGAAGAAAGTTTGTATGGGACTTTCTTAAATGTCAACCGATTTGCTTGAAATTTGCAACAAACATGCCTTATTTAAATTAATGAAATACGTATTTTTAAGTTTTTTGATATTTTAATATGAAAAGAAAAAAAGGCTAAATTATGTGTACATTTTGAAATTTTCAATACAAGCTCGTGGGTGATATGCGAATGTACCTTGAATTTGAAATTTACATATCCTTAACATAACACCTTCAATATAAATGCAGCATTACTTTAATTTCATCCTATAAAGGATAGAAAAGGGGGGTGAAATTTCGTACTAAAATACCTCTCAGTATATTTTTGTTTATTTTTGGAATGATTTTAAATCTCAAGAAATTCTTATTCATTTAGAAAACTTTTCATCCCTAATTATACCAGAGATCCCTTGGGATACATGATGAACGTTTGTATGGAATTTTTGGTCCACAGTTAATAAAACAACAATGTATGTTGTAAGCTACACCTACCTGTATATATAATATAATTAAATATTCTGTCAATGTTTCAATTGTCTACCCGGCATTATTAAAATCGAGCAAAAACAAGCAAAATATTCCGTTTGTATGGTAGCATCCTTAAATATTCATTTTGTATTTTATTTTGTATCTGTTATTATAGCGGCAACAGAAATACATCATCTGTGGAAATTTCAACCGTCTAACTATCACAGTTCATGAGATATATCCTAGTGACAGACGGACTGACGGACAGCGGTGTCTTAGCAAAAAGTTCCCCTTTTGGTACGGAACTCTAAAAGTTATAGTCATCAAGCATTTAATAACCTTTTGTTTTTAGTGCAGATTTGATATAAAAAGTCACAGAACCAAAGACCGTATTAACATACAATCAAAGTATATTTTCCTCCACAAATTGAGACAGCCATACATGACCAAGGTTAAGAGTGCGGTCACGCAAGTTCGACCGTTCCACGTCTGCTGAGTACTAAGTAGAACCATTAAATAAGAAATATATATGTTTTAAAGTGTCGTGGCGGATAGACATTTTAAATGCAAACGGGTACTCACGATCTGTTTATTATACGTATTCCACCCAGTTGCATGGGACATGATCATGGCGAGTTTCGTCATGCAACTGGGTCGAATATCTGGGACATGTCTTTTTAAAAAGGTTGATAGGTATTTAGTGATTACCAAAGATGCTGGCGTATTTAAACCATTTTGAGTTAATAAATAAAAAAAATATATTTCATTCATCTAAACGTAGGTATAATAGTTTTAAAAAGATGACAATAGCTCCAAAATGCATTAAACACAAATTAAACATGAAAATGGCTCGCAACTTGTTTTAAACTGTATTGACTAACAAGATATCCTTAACAATGCGTATTTATTACTCTCCAACAACATTGATGTTCTCAGTTTATTAATTGCCAATGGAATTTAGAGTCGGTTTGAAGGAATTATTAATAAACTAACCATAAAAATAGCGATCACACAGTTCAAAATATAAGTGACAAAATGGCGGCAAATCAATTAGCATTCATAAGCAGTTTGTTTGTCTGTGGCTCGTCAAAGGTTACAGCTGTGATGAAATCTCATTTGCATTATCTGTGCACACATTATCTGAGACAATCGGTACGGATGCTGCATTGTGTGAGGTTTTTTATTAGTTTCAAACACGAAATCCTACTGTTATAAATACGAAAGTTTGTAAGGATGTGCGTTTGTGTGTTTGTTTCTCCTTCACGCAAAAACTGCTGAACGGATTTAGATGAAACTTTGCAGTTATATAGCTTAGACATTGGAATAACATATTAAGTAAAAATTTTGAAGAATTTATTAATTTTTTTTTAATATTACAAAAATTCGAAAAAAATTAAATTCATGTCTCCGGACTCTGTCAATCGATTTCGATAATTCTTTCAACATACAAAAGGTAATTATATATTTGAAAGTTGTATGGATGTATGTTTGTTATTTATTCACGCATAAACTATTGAA
>DWJZ01003100.1:0-17797 GCA_018249125.1 Asbolis capucinus
TACCTAACAAGTAGTACTATTGTCGCTGACACGTAATACGAATTTGCGATCTACGAGCAGTTATAGCCAAATTTTCGTCATTGCTTTCCGTCTGCAAGTTAGGTAACCCGCCGAGCTGTGGATAGTGATGAGGGAATATGATGATGGGTCAATAACACCCTGATATTGTGTAAAATGCCTAGAAAATATAGGATTCCTGGATTATATACTTGACAGTTAACGAACACAAATTACGACTCTTACCGGCTTCATCTACAAATAATTTACTCACTACGGTAAGATCCGAGTATACATATAAATAATTCGATATTTCTACGAAACAACATATTAAATATTATGTTTACTGTGTTGTTAAGGAAGTAAGTAGCTACATATGAGGTCGGTTGGTCTAGTGGTTAGTGAACCTGACTGCTGTGCCGAAGGTCGCGGGTTCGATTCCCACCCAGGTCAAACTTTTCTGTGATGATCAGGAATGTTTGTTCTGTGTGTCTGGGTGTAAATATAATATAATAAATGTGTATTTAAAAAAAATTAATCTGAATGAATTTTGGTAAAGATATAGATTATCTTGAATAACGGTTAGGCTACTTTTAATTATCATTCAATGTGGACGAAGTCGCGGACACAAGCTAGCTAATATTTAGGTTAGAATATAGTCCTAGAAGTGACCTGACCTTAAGTGTTCAACCGAGTTGGCAACAGCGGGCGCGGTCATTAGGAATATGGGTGACCGTTAAGCAAAACTTCTTGAGCAATTCGTGCTTTGCAGGGCACGTACAACCTTCAGTACTACTTGTTATTAACTAGCATCCGTAATGCCGTGTCGGAGCATTTCGTGTCCCATCGTGTTCGCCTCTGTACTTTTGATGCGCCACTGAAGATGGAGCACCAATCCGTGGAGAAACGTGGGCGAGTATGCTCTAGGTCTTTAAATCACGAGCGAAGTGACCAAAGTCTAGAATATGAACAGGAAAAAAATAAGCAATTTAACTCCGTCATTGGTAGTGGTTCCGCTTGGAAGGATTATGAAGAAAAATATCATTTTAAATAATTTATATAACAATACTTGTTTATGATTGTACCTACGAGTACGTAGTGTTGCTCGGAAGTCGCAAGGCCTTATGACGTCATATGTCCGCGACCGCGACGATATGCCTTATTGTTAGGTTGATAATATTGATCTACTAGCTGTGCTAATACATGCTTTTACTGTAAAGGTACTCACGATTATTATGTTATGTTACGGATACTCATGATATGCGTTCAGCCGGGACCATGATCCATGCAATTGGGTCGTAATATCGGCGCGGAAAACGCCTATCGTGAGTACCTGTAATATAACAATGTATTCAGTCCACGATGGATGGAGTTAAAAAACTCACGATTATTGTTTTTTTCGTTACCGTCATGCTCGATAGTAATCAGTTTCAACAATTACTTGTTTCTAAAATAATTACCTAAAAACTGTGATCTTGGCCGACTAGTCGGCCGATTTATCCGTCTCTTTACAACCGTCTAAACGGCTAGTAGACTAGTCGATCAGTTAGTCGGAGTCTTCAATTTTTTTTTAAAAACATTGATCGGTTTGGCCGACTAATCGGCCGATTAGTTGGTCTCTTCACAACTGACTAAACGGCTACTAGGCTAGACGGTTAATTAGTCGGTCTCATCACAGCCGACTAGTCGACCAAAGCCAGTAGCAGTTAACCCCCCAAATACCTACTCGACCTTACCACCAGCTTATAAGCCCGACCTATATTTTAACACATTAGCTGCCTTTTTCAGGGTCAACCCATCAGCTACCGCACCAAGTTAATCTAGTAAGTGCCCCACAAATACCGCTGTTAATAACCCTAAAATTATCTGATTTTAAAGCCATTGGGATTAGAAATTTACTTCTCTCTCTGTGTTTATTCATTCAACCCATTCTTCTTTTCTATCTTCTATTACTGTCTGAGGTTGGTTAGTGCCGTTATTTAATTACTGAATTACTAATTTACTATTTTTTTCTGTTTTTCTTACTTCAAGAAGTAAATGGTTTTCTTCTTGAAAACGCGTTATAAATTTTTGTTATTTGGGTGTGATTGTTCAAGGACTTAATCGTGGGTACTATTCGTGATGGGTTATGTAGTTTTTTATATGCGTAGGGAGCTGACTGCGCACTTGAGACGCGAAGCTGCCTATTACATACGCCCTCTCGCACTTTAGTGTCCATTTTCTCTTATTACATCTCGAGTTACTCAGGGATAATGTAGCATTCAAATTGTAGAAGAATTTTGAATACGTAGTAAAATTTCCTATTTATAATATTAGTATATTCATTCAAAGCCTGGAGTCCAATTTCAGGCAGTTGAGCATATATTAAAAAAAATACATATGTAAACAGGTTCACCTGCAGCACTCAGAGTCGTTATGGTTAGTGAAACAACACCTTAGTATAGAATTTGTACTTTTGTATACAAAATCTGTATTCTGAAACAATTTCAACCATCGAAATCAGAACCAGCTATTTAAGTAACGATTAACTCTGAGTGCGCTAATTTATTAGACATGAATGTATATTGGTAGAATAGGGCCGTGCCGAACAGACTGCAGGTAGGTGTGTCAACAATCGACTGTTATTTGAGAACAGTGTGTACGAGACATCGTACCTAGTAGGATTCTGTATACAACGAAATTCCGTACTAGTTTCGGTTGTTCTCTGTCGATAGGAAGTAGCAATATGGGGCAGCTTAGAATACAAGCCCAATCCCATGCTGGCCTACCAGGCCGTAAAAGGCAACAGAAGTCAGCCGCTCGGTGCAGAAAGATTATCATTTTTGTGAGCCCGTCTGCCTAGCTACCTCTTGCTTGCAACAGCTGCCAAACTTGTGTTCCGGCTTGTTCCGTCATGTTCCGGAGCTGGAGAGCTATCTCCTTTTTCATCCTTTTGTCCACCGTCGCTTAGTCCTCCTCCTTCCCATTCTTCTTCTATCACCCACCCTGCAGCAAGCTGTTACACATACACGGAACAATAAAGACGTAACTCTCATGACAAAATCTAATGAATTACGCCCTTATTAGTTTATATGATTACACATGACACAGAACAATAAAGGCGTTACTCTCATGACTCAATCTAAAGAGTAACGCCCGTAATATTTTTCTTAGTTATAAACAATTCAATGATACAGTTATTAAAATTTTATAAAGTCAACATTGTTATGTTGGAATAAATTCACAACTTGATATATCTGCAATATATTTCATGTTGTCAAACAATTCTTTCTATTCCAATAATTCTATTCTAACTATATATATGAACCCAAAAAAACGGTGTCAAAGACCTGGACGGCAATTTGTTATGACTTATAAATATTGGGCGTAAAATATTATTGTAGGAAATACTTGGACGATGAATGGAATTGAACTTGTTTACATTTTTTAACATCACCCATTTTTCTTTAATCGTGAAGTGTCCGATGTCTCCGGCACCAATTACGGCGTTACGTGCCTTTCAAAGCTCTCTCTCTCTCAAACTCTTGCCACTAGGAGTCCATGACAGGCCAATTGGTCTAGTGGTTAGTGAACCTGACTACACCGGAGGTCGTGGGTTTGTTCTGTATGTCTGGGTGTGTAATAGAAATATCTATTAAAGTATGTATTTAAAAGTATAAATGTATGTTTATCAGTTATCTGATCACCATAGTACAAGCTATCGCTTAGTTTGGGTTCAGATGGCCGTGTGTGAGTTGTCCAAAGATATTTATTATTATTTATTTACTCTCCTCTCGTGCTTACTTATCTTCACTGATCACGTTCAACACAAACCCATAGCTAAAGAGCGCTCCCACAAAACCCTGAAATCTGTCCAACAACTGGCCTTGTTTCTTTTGTTTTTGAGCCTGTATGTCTTCAAATCAAGAGTGAATAGGATTTTGCTAAATTAGCTCGCTTTACTACCCAGAGCACATGTGTGCTTACCATCAGGCGAGATTGTGGTCAAGCACTGACTTATTAAACATAAAAAAACCATCATAACTTACAGGCCGCGCTCGCTTAACTTTGCTGATCAACAGCAATCGACACAAACCGCGGAGCTATAAAGGATTTTATTAATACAGATGAGTAAAACGTATGATAAGTGCACCACAGAGTGAGACAGCGGTGCAGCGCGGCCTCGCGACTCATCTGCTTAATCGGGTCGAGCGTTCAATGTCACTGACGTCACCGTGGTGTAAGAACGAGCGGCAGCGTATGCGGTTTTATCGTCTGGCCCAAGGATAAACGGCAGCGTATGCGGATTTTGATTGTTTGGTGCAAAGATGGGCTGCAGCTTATGCGGAATTTGATTGTTTGGTGCAATGACGGGCTGCAGCTTATGTGGAATTTGATTGTTTGGTGCAAAGACGGGCTGCAGCTTATGTGGAATTTGATTGTTTGGTGCAAAAATGGGATGCAGCTTATGCGGATTTTGATTGTTTGGTGCAAAGATGGGCTGCAGCTTATGCGGATTTTGATTGTTTGGTGCAAAGATGGGCTACAGCTTATGCGGAATTTGATTGTTTGGTGCAAAGACGGGCTGCAGCTTATGCGGAATTTGATTGTATGGTGCAAAGATAGGATGCAGCTTATGCGGAATTTGATTGTTTCGTACAAGAACAAGCCTATGCATTTAATGGTTCCGAGACCCCGAGATATTTCAAGATATCGCTTGGAAGTCAACGGCAAGATTATAAGGAAGACACGTTAAACCGATTACAATTTGCCAACCACTGATTGAATAAAATCAAAAACGCTGATCTCTTATGACAGACGTCCGAACAAAATACGAAACTGTACCTACGTACAGAAAACATTTATAATTTTTGTCATTATGAGTCAATTTTATCAGTCAAGAGATAGCTTTATTTTCATGTAAGATTTCATACTCAAAAACCATACTTAGTATACTAAGGGATAAACTATAGACAGGGCAACATTAACTACCGCACTCACAGTCGTTAATGGCTACTTAAATCGCCCCTTAGAACAGATATTTTATACATATATTCCATTCTACGTACGAATGTTTTAAGTACCGCGAAGGATTGGAATAAGTTGCCAGCATCTGTGTTTCCGCTCAAGTACTCGTAAAATGTAGGTGTCTTCCAGACAAGAGTGAACAGGCTTCTTTTAAGTTAATGCGCTTTGTCATCTAAGACTACATCGCCACTTTCCATCAGGTGAGACTGTAGTCAAGCATTAACTTATAATATGTAAAAAAGTTACCGTTAACGGCTGTAAGTGCAGCAGTAGAACTGAATTTATTAATAGCCCAGTATTGAGCAAGTATCTTCTCGAAATGGAGCCGAGAACGTACTATACCAACGCTGTTCCAGTGCAGTTTCGTAGACATGAGAATCCTGTACACACATCTTTCAGTAAAGTGCACGTTAAAAATTATCACTTGCTTGAAGGAAAACATCGTGAAGAAACCTGCACCCCTTAGAGTTTCTCATAAAGATCTCAAAAGTATTTAAAATGTAGCAATCTGCACTTCGCCAGTGTGGACCGGAGCCCAGCAGTGGGATGCTTTATTGAGCCTTAATTTTGATATAAAAACAAGTGCGTGTGTAACAGACACCTATTCTAGAATCACGTTATTCCGAAACAGACCGTTAAAATAACACTTGTTTTTTTTAAACGGCACAACAATGAAACAAACGTGTTTTCTTTTAGTCTGTGAAGGAAAATATGGTGGACACTACTGGGTGTCCCGTAGATTTTTTTAATTCTTTTTTTTTATTTTTTTTTATTTATTTTAGTTCTTGAACGTGAAGCCAGCACTTGGCCAGCGTGATGGACTAATGCCTATACCCCTCACTCTAAGAGCTTCAAGCCCAGTGGGATAGTTAGAGGATGGAATAATGATCATTTAGGCTAACTAATAATCCGGCAGTGATCGGCTAAACTAAACAACAGCGAAGTCGGATGGATCGGATAGTAGACAGCTATGTGGTACAAAACGTGAACTTTGGTGTTTTCAGTGAAACTCGGCGTATACCACTGATCAGAAGCTGTTGGTATAGTCCAGATCTCTACTGAGGAATCCTCACGAAGCTTAGTACTGGATCGTGACTTCTCAGTCGGTCCAGCCTTTTAGGAGTTCAGTGACACGCGTACAGTAGAATTATATATCAATATGAAAATTATAAAGCCAGAGTTTGTTTTTTTGAACGCGCTAATCTCAGGAACTACTGGTCCGATTTGAAAAATTATCTGTGTTAGATAGTCCATTTATCGAGGAACTCTAAGACTAATAGAAGCGGAGCACCAATGAAGAATGTTTCAAAATCGGGGGACTTTTTTCTTATTAAGAGCTTCCGCTGCGTGCGCTGCGTAAACGGTTAAAGTTTCGCAAAAATCATGCATGACAGAAACAAAGTCGCGGGTTAGCCCAAAGTTACTATTCCACGCAAACGAAGACGCAGGCGAAAGCAAGTATAAAGATATACTTCTTATCAACATACTACGCGGACGAAACCAATGGCGGATATTAATTAGTATAAATACAAATTTTTTAACATGTTGACACGTACTTCGTCATTTTTCGAAACTCATTAACTACGTACTGGTTCATTTTTCCTGTTAACGATAATGATCTTGCTATTCAGTGGCACTTGTTGCTGTGTAGTGAGTTTAGAATGTTTTGATAAAATGTCGTTACCCGTCGACAAATAATTCAAGGAAAAAAATGGCGGATGTTTTCCTATTTTAAAAAAAGAACGCGCGTGTTATCGTTGTTTGTATTTGTTGTTATTGTGATTTTTCGGATTCTTTTTAAAAGTTATATTTTGATGGTTTTGACAATAATTGACTATTGTATAAGTTACGGGACATAATTCATAGTACAGGCCATAGTCCACCACGCTGGCCAAATGCTAAAGGTCAAACACCTCTGAGAACTTCATGGAAAACTCTCAGGAGGCGCAAGTTCCCTGCAGGTTTCCTCATGAAATTATCCTTCACCATAGCAAATGATCAATTTCTGATACGCACACAACTTTGAAAATTAAAAGTGCGCGTAGGATTTGAATCCAGGACGTCCCGTTCGAGAGTCCAAAGTTCTAACTACCTGTCACGATTTTTCTTTATTCCTTTATCGTAATCAAAAGTAATTTCAAAGCCTTCAATGGTAAAGCACCCTAACTTAGTAACTAGAAGCCTTCACTCTTAACTTGAAGACATTTACATTGTCATCGAACGAAACCAACACGGGCAAGTTATTTCATCCCATACGGGTTATAACTGATTGGTGGACTTCACACACCTTCGAGAACACATCGATATATACATCCAGATAACACAAATTCCTCACTATTTAACAGTTACTGTTAACCAATAAGACACTAACTCTTATCATGAACCAGTCTTTAACTACATAATAAAAATTGTTTCTGACTTGAAACAAGTTACGAATTGACAATTACATTTAATTCTTTTGTTACTTACATAAACACACACACACACAAACTATAAACAAGTTTACTTACATTTAAATAGAGACATAAAGTAAAATATATATCACTTTACATAATAATTGAAGAGGCTACGTCAATATAGGTAAAAAGCGTCACAAGAGTTTATTAGAACAGAAAGACGTAAACAGATACATTTTACTGTAATGACGTAAAAGAAAATAAAGTAGCTGTCGCACACGAAGTCGTTAATGATTACTTAAATCGTATCCCGCGGGATACGCCAATCATTTCTAAGCTAGTAGGGTTTATACTACTTCTCGCACTTTGCCCGTGTACTATGTCAATAAAAAGTTATCTGTTATTCCAAACTATTATTTATACCTGTGCCAAAAAAAAACCATCCATCAATCCGTCTAACCATCCATCCTCACAAGCCTTCACATATATGTATATATCATATGTTAAAGGATAGAAAAGGGGTGCATGTTCGTACTAAAATACCTCTTAATATATGTAGTATTTATTTTTAGAAATGACTTTAAATCTCGAGAAATACTTATTTAGGATACTTTTCGCCCCTAATTACACCAGACATCCCATGGGATACGGAATAAAAATTTGTATGGGATTTCTGGTCTACTGGTACTAAAAAACAATGTATAAGTGTAAGCAAAGCTGCGCTTACAGCTAGTTTATAATATTAGTAGGAGTACACACCAGATTTGCGTGCAATAAAACTTGATTATTTTGCGACCCGGTTTTAGGAAAACGGGACAGGTGACCTAAAAACGGACAGTCTATCAAAACGAAACGTATGGTCACATTAGGCATATTGCACAAAATTAGTTGAGTACAGTAGAAAGGGAATTCCGAGCATAGCGTTACCAATACCTTAAGTTGACGGACCTACCTACCTACCTACCTACTTGCCTAAATTATATTACTAGTCAGATATGAGGTAAGTTGGTTTGTATCTTATACGTTTCGTTATGAAAATTATCGATAAATTTTAAATATTTGTGATTTTATATCAATGGCATTTATTTTAATGTGATGTGAGAGAGTTCCTAATAGTATACTTAATGTATGTTTGCTTTTCTATCTCTTGTTTTATGCTACCTCTGGTGTTTTACTGTTTTCCTTCAATTTTCTGCGTTGCCTGGAAGAAATCGCTATGAAGTGATAAGGCCGCCATTGTATTGTGCTATGTCCACTCATTCTACTGTTATTTTTGTACATACGGTGTAAAAACAAAAAAGTATACAAATAAATAATAAAAAAGAGATTCTACATGAGTCCAAACTTCCTGTGGTGTCCGGGATAAGGTGTTGAGGCCTGGTCCCTTCCTCTGAAGGTATCTGACCTCGGCACCACCCAGTGTAACGGCAGTACATTTGCACATAGGATTCCATGCGCCTGGTTAACAATACTCCTTCTAGAATCTACCGTGACATGTTTTAGGTGTTTTGTCACAGCGACAAACAACCAGTTCTCTTCTTCTCTTTTTTACCCTTTGAACTAAAAAATTATCTTCCTTATTTGAGTCTGCTTCAATTCTCATACAAAATTTTCCATAAAAAATTTAGGTTTTACGAGCGAGTAAGATCAAACAAGAAAACCCGTACTGAGAATTCTCCATAAAGTTCACCAGTACATGGCCAACGTGGTTTACTATGACCTTACTCACATTATGAGTGGAGACTCGAACTCAGTGGGACAGATACTATAACCTTACTCACACTGTGAGTGGAGAACCGAGCTCAGTGGACAGATACTATGACCTTACTCACATTGTGAAAGAACCGAGCTCAGTAGGACAGGTACTATGACCTTACTCACATTGTGAAAGACCCGAGCTCAATGGGACAGGTAGTTATAACCTTCCTCACATTGTGAGTGGAGACCCGAGCTCAGTGGGACAGGTACTTATGACCTTACTCACATTGTGAAAGACCCGAGCTCAGTGGGACAGGTAGTGGGACAGGTAGTTATAACCTTCCTCACATTGTGAGTGGAGACCCGAGCTCAATGGGACAGTTATGGGTTGCGACGATAATAAACGCAACTTTATGAAAGTAATTTAAACATTCAATACACAACATTGCGTAAACTCAAATTAGGCGTATATTGCACAAATTTGTGTGAGTGGAGCATTCCTCATGATATACGCTCCAACTGTATTGAGGACAAGTCCGATCTAGGAAAGGTAGTAAACGCTTCAATGCCTTGATGCGAGTGGCGGGCGGAGGCGAGAGGTCGACGAGTGCTAGGGTTGGCAACTTTTTTATAATAAATCCATATTATCAGGTGGTTTCGTAGTCAAGCGCAAACTTATTTAATACAAAAAAAAATACTAATATTATAAATGTGAAAGTAACTCGGTCCGTCTGTTACCATTAGACTACTGAACCGATTTTCATGAAACTTGTAACAGAAATAGAATAGAACTTGAGGAAAAACTTAGGCTACTTTATTTCGCGGAAAACAGGCTAGAAAGGGTTGAAATTGGAGATGAAAGTGTGTGTAGAAGTTCTTCATTATTGAAGATATACGCATTTTGTGTTCAAGCACTAGGTGTCACATTGACTGTGGAAGTTAGGGGTGTGGAAGTTGTATTCTATATTTAGGTATACAAAGCAGAATAAATAGTATTAACTTTAGAAAAAATCAACAGTATTACAGTATTTTAATGTTTTGAAGACATAGCTATCTTCTCGTACAATTTACCTTTTTAGGACTAATCCAGAATATTTTCGCTGTTATTCCCGATTACGAAATTAATACTAATTTTATTGCCACTATTACTGAATTAATCAGTGTAGTTGATAACCCTAGCTACGTCGGCGCGGCCCCGAAACAAAATACGCACTATTTGCCAATACACTGATGCTACTGAGATGACTGATTCATAATTATTTATATTATATCTTCAAATTCCATAATAATCTAATAGTCGGCTTAGCGAATATGTAAAAAAATATACATTGGACAATTAACAAACTTTTTAAACTCCCAAAATATCGAAAAAAAATATATATGTTGTATTTTAACTTCTAGATATCATAAAACATAATACGAAATTAATTGAATTTAGAATGTGTTTTATATGTGTGGATTGCATGCATGTATTTATGTGTAGTAGATATGTGTTATGAGAACTAAATATATCAAAAAAAATCCTGTTATTCATACAACTGTTTGTAATAAAAAATAACACTTTAAAAAAGTCCCCAATCTTTTTATTCAAAATACGTTATAGAAAAAAATGTCATACAAAACTGAATATTAAGGAAATATCGTTAATAATTCACAAAATTATACCGTTTCTGTGTGTAATTTAACATTGATAATTTTCTCATTAATTACAGATTTACTAGTACCGTCATGATTTAAAGTTTTTATGTTATTGCAAAATCCTATATATTTAGTATGTCTTAATCACGCGAAGGTAGTTTAATACCGTTGAGAAATACTTGTTTAATAAAATAAATTATTATTCGACTGTCAAGTTTTGTTTTTTACTAATATACGCTAACACAAAATTTCTTTGGCAAAATTTTTGACAGCTTCTGTCAGAAGTCCTGCTAGTTTTATCCCGCGATTACGTCTACGTGTTACATTCGTAACCCCCTTCTCACCCTCTCCACTTTTTAATCCCCCCCATCTTACCCCCCCATAGTTATCACCACAAAGTGCATGAAGACACTATTATGCGTTTCACCCCCTATTCCAACACCTTGAAGCATTTCATCGCAAAAAAACTAGCCTATGTTTTTCTTCAACTTCTATTCTACCTCTGTACCAAGTGTCATCAAAATCGGTGCAGTAGTTCAGACGTAACAAACAAACAAAGTTACTTTCGCATTTATAAGATACTAGGGTACGAAAGCTTCAAACAGAGCACGACTAACACCATCGTGCCCTCCGAAGCACGGGGCCGATTCAGTAACAATCCAAGAACGATTCAATCAAGTTTGGTGTGATTGCGAAACTCGGAGCGACTCGGCCGTCCTCGGCGCCACGTGACCCACACAATTATAACATGTTCATAACAGTAGGGCTGCCTATATTAAGAACATGCGCTTTGCAGATTACTATTAATATACTTCCTACTAATATTATAAAGCGAAAATTTGTGAGAATTTATGTTTGTTACTCCTTCACGCAAAAACTACTGAACACATTTGAATAAAATTTGGCAAAGAGGTAGATTATAATTCGGAATAACGCATAGGCTAGTTATCATCAATGTCCCTACCACGCAAACGAAACCGTGGGCGGAAACCAATACTAATAAAAATGCGAAAGTAACTATGTCCGTTTGTTAGCTTTTCACGCCTAAAATACTAGACCGATTCTGATAAAACTTGTTACAGACGTAGACTAGGACTTGAGGAAAAAAATAAACTACTCTTTTCGCAAAAAAATGTCTTAAAAAGGTTGATATAAGGCATGAAAGTTCTTTATTATCGAAAATATAAAAACACTTCTAATCACGCACTAATTGTGGTGCTGACTGTGGTAGGAGAAGAGGAGTAAGGATGAAGAGAGGTGGGTGGTACCACGCGGACGAAGTCACGGGGAAAAGCTAAGCATCAATATATAGTCCGCTATTTCTCATCCGGCAATAGACTATAGGGGAATTAAAACTAATAAAATCTTTATCCTCGTCGATACTATGTGACTCGTCTTCTCGTTCGACAACAATTTGCATAAAACAATAATTTACCTATTAACTAATTCAATGTAAACATTCTCAGGCCTAAAATTAGCTCGGCGCTACACGTGTAAATCACTTCTAACACCTACGATGTGGCAGTGTATTTTATATTCTCAAAATTCATGCGGTACCGGGCGCTTTACGCCTGGTCATTGTGGCGGTACAAGGCATTTTAGACCCCGTAGCATTTACGAAGTAAAACAAATCTTCTTTATTACGATACTCGGTGCAAATGCAATCTCGAATTTTTACTATACAAAATTGTCAAAATTGCGTTGAAGAAATTCCAGATTGAATTTGCGCAGTGTAACAAATCTGGTGTTAATATAAGTAAACCCAGGGCTTCTTATGTCACAATTTGGGTGGCACGCTAATTCTGGCAATTGTAAATACATTTTTTTTATATATTAAAAAAAAATACATTTGAAATTTTCTTTACGGGCAACCCGCCTGCCTCACAAATCAATTTCTTGTATTACACCTATTGGCTGTATCCTTATAATAAATCTTAAAACCACATATTATATTCTTACTAATATTTATTTCAAACACCAACATAATTCAAGATTTGCTCATAAAACAGAGAAGTGAGTTTCTTAGCTGCATTGTAAACAAGACATAGACAGGGTGTTTTAGATCTGGTTTTGCATTCAATGTGTTAAACTGCATTTAACTCGTTACGAGCTACAATCTTTTATGGTATCTACGTACTTCTTATCTTTTTAGTAACCTAAAGATAAATCAGATGTTAAATATTTGTCCTTTGATACAGTAGATTTTATCTATCTATATGTAAAAACAATGTATTTTATCCAAAAACAATTCCTAATATATTTAAACTTCTGAACATACATCATGTATATGTAGCACTGAAAAACATATAACAAATAATAATGAATATTTCTGGACAACACCGCCATCTGCTCCCATACTAAGCATTAGCGTAAACTATGTTGATAAGATAACTGATAAGCATACATATATATTTTAAATACATAGATATTTATACCCAGACACACAGAACAAACTTTCCAGCTCATCACGGAAAAGTTTGACCTGAGTGGAAACCGAACCCGCGACCGCGCTTTGAAGATTTGTCTCAACCAATTAGCCTCCTAGCACGCCTCTCCATTTTTTCCAATTAATAAAAGGCAGCAGCACCAGCCCATTTATGGCAACAGTACTCCACGCTTTACTTTTATCATAAAATTCATCAGATCACGTCCTATTTCAGCATCACAATATACCGCAATTGCACACATTAACCAATAAACTGTGGACAAACAAGCAAAAACGTCGAGCGCACGGCGCGTGCGAGCTCGTATAAGGCAAGGTCAGCGAGTGCATGCGACACCGCACTCACTTTCACTACGCGTCTTGACAAATCCACGATGTGCTGACACTGATCTTCATGACGGACCAGCGCCATCGTGTTAATCTGGATTCCCACGGAATGGTGGACCGGGTCCAGCACCCTCGGAAGTGGCGGAATGATTTCCTGTTTTTAAGAGGCCTCTCCTGTTAGTATTTTAGTGGTATTGGAGCATGTAACATGACACATAGGATGAACTGAGCTCCAAATTGGTTCGCACAGAATACCAGTGTAGTAGTTCTGCCACACCTTTAGCTGAGTTCGATCCAGTTTCTTGCTGTCACTGTCTTACAATCTGCATTTTACCTACATTGTACACAAACATTATATGTGAACTTGTACAATAAATGCTTATTGGAATAAATGTTTTTATACTAAATACTATCGTGGAACAATATAGATAAATTAATTTCAAAATCGACTTGAAATTACATTAAAAATAATAAAATTGAAAGAGTAACAAAATACTCGAAATTAATTAAATAATAAAGAATCTATATTTAAGGGAATTATTTATTTAGTATAACTCAAAAACTACTTGACTCGAAATACGCTAAAATTTTAATAGGACCACATGACAAGCACTAGCTGTCGAACAAAAAAGACCATAAAAATCAGAAAATAGTAAAAAGTTATTAGGTAACAAAAATAAAACAAAGTTTTTTTAATAACTTAAAAATACAAGCTTAAATTATAGATCCATATTACAAAGAAATACACAAAATTTCTCAACTGTATTGCTAACCGTTGAGGAGTTCCCGTAGCCAATCCTGACGTTGTATCAGGTCTACTTATCAAAAACATGGAGTGTCATCAGGACAGAAGGTTTATGCAAAATTTCAGCTTCGTAGTGTAAGAGGAAGTGGGTCTAATTATGCTTGCAAGATTTGGCCCATAACGAACAAATATACCAACATACTAATATACAAACATACACTGCACATTAAATAACAGCTTGTAAAAACAGACGAACTGAGAATCAGCTTTTGTTGGAGTCGAATGAAAAGAAGTCTTCGAGAACAAAAACTTAGTGTTCAGAAACCCTTTGCTGCTTGGACTAATCTAAGAATTCTGTTATATTATTCTTTCAATAGATAAAAATGCTTGGAACATCAATTGGTCTTATTATAGTCGTAAGTACTAGTAAGCTACCTTTGCATGCTGTATATAGCTAAATATGACGATTGCAATACATTTGTAACCATAAATTACATATATGTATACTGTATTTGATGCAATAAAGAATAAACTAGAAATTGCCCACGTTTTATTAATTTTACTTAAAACTAAACCTCCAAAGTACAAAGCAGTTTGTAGGCGGACTAATTGCTGTCGGGATTTGTATAATTATGTATAATATATTGCTATATTTCATTACAAATCATATTCGTCTTCTTCGGAAGGAGAGGTGTTGTTGTTAAATTTGCTGTACCAATTTTAACCTGTTATCCCTCGGGAAAAAAGCAGTTTTCTGGGATAAAAGTATCCTATAACCATTGTTTGTACACAAGCTAAAAACATGCTAAATTTCATCGAAATTGGTCCATTAGTTTCGGAGTTGTCATACTAATTTAACCTGTTAACCTTCGGGAATTAAGCTATTTCCTGGGATAAAACATACCCTCTATATAAAACGTAACTCGGGTTTTAAACTACGACTATACCGAGTTTCGTCTAAATTTGTCCAGTGGTTTTTGCGTGAAGCTTAAACAAACAGACAAACAATAAATCCAAAAAAATATATACATATTTGTCTCTATATCCATAACATAGCCTCCAACTCAAAATTTTCAAAAAAAAAATTAATAAACGTACAGAATTAAACCCGTTACAGTTTTATTACTAGTACAAATTATATAACAGTGAGTAGAAAACAAAATCTTGGGAGTTTCTTGCCCCGTTCTTCCAAAACCACGTAGAGAATTGTTTAAGCAGCGTAGTTTGACTTTTGAAAAGTGTAGTTAAAATAGTGCAAAGTTTTGATTTCTAAATTCATTTTGTTACATGCATATTTTAGAGGAAAGCAATGCACACACTTCCTTTATCATCAACTTTAGTTCATTGTAACTGGTGTTTTCGTAACACCGACGTAACTTGCCAAGCACAATACGCCACATAACCCGCTCCACTTCGTGACACTGCCTTTATTCTGCTACCTCATATGACATAATAGTCTGGTTATAAATATATAACTAGCTGGAAGAGCAAACTTCCTGTCAAAATCACTACAATCCTACTAATATATAAAATGCGACAGTTTGCGAGATGGATAGATGTTTGTTACTCATTCACGCAAAAACGACTTAACAGATTTGAATGAAATTTGGCACAGAGATAGATTATATTGTGGAATAACAGATTGGCTACTCTTATCACCACGTGGGTGAAATCGCGGGTGGAAACTTGCTAGTTTTCAAAACGACCTTCCAACATCCACTGGACTTAGACATCTATCAATTTACCCCAGTCTCCTCGCCCCCTTCATAGCCCTTTTTCGAAGCGGCCCCGTGCTTTCAGAGTTTATTCTCCTAACACAAACAATCAAATCTTTCCCCCTTATAATATTAGTATAGACCAGTGGTGAGCAAGCCGCGGCCCGCGGACCGCATGCGACCCTTCAAGCAAATTAGATTTTATGCTTAGAAATTCAAATACTCCGCCAAAACATAAAATAATAAAACATAAAAAAGCATTATGATACAAAAATTGTTCAAATATATAAAAACGTTACCTAATAAAACGTTAAGTACATTTGACTACGTATAATTAATCTTAATCTATGTATATACGGCCCTCTAGCAAAAATCGAATTTAAAATTGGCCCTTAATTCAAAAGGTTGCTCACCCCTGGGATAGACTGGTTGCAAAAATTAAACTAAACTGTATCTACTATAAATATAATATAAAATTGCCGCATAATAACTATACTAAACTACCGTATATATTTTAGTTTATAAAACCGGCAGTAATAGCGTGATGCAGTACAGTTTTAATATAAATCGCACTTTACAATCAACATATACATACATGTTGCAAACAGTAACGTGGAAAAATCATTCAAGAGCGTGTGCTAACTCCCGATAACATGCCACACTCTTTTACCTCACCAAGTCTTCTCTCATCGACCTTATTGCGAACGGAATAAGAATAAAAATCGTTCGCCCTCAGCGTCTTCGTGACTAACAAGTGAAATGGATAAAATATTCAAACGTAATAAAACAGTCAACGGCCTTGTTTTCAATAAATCATCGTTATTATATATATATATATAGTTACTTTGTTTCTAATGTAGCTATGTCCCGATCCTTCGATGTAACAATTAATTATATTAAAATTTTAGCATTCTAAACGTAATTAATTTACATTACGGAATTTCTGTAAAAATGGATGGATGCATGTTATCTTAACGCAATCACGTAACGCATAACGCAAAATCTACTGAATGAATTGTGATTAAATTTAACAAAAGTATAGAATTTAGTCTGGAATAACATATATAGCTACTATTTACCATACCAAGTTATCAATAAAATACGAAATGGCCTTGGAGCATATGATTTCAATTTATTCACTGTGGACACTTACTGATTTCTTTCGCAGTGCAAATTTTAACTCCAAAATACTTAGTCCTGCGACAAAAATTTTCGTCTCAAAGAGTACGTATTTTTGCTTAACAGTTTGCTGGAATGTTCTGCTTGTCTATGGCCATAAAAACCAAGTGGGAGAGAATTGAAATAAGCAAGATCAGAATTTGCGGAGTCGCGTGCAGCAACCACATTCTTAATGCACTGTTGCGTATCTGACAGAACAAACGTCACCATAGCAATATTTTCTCTTCGTAGAAAATAATTGAAAACTAATAATTTCATCCTCAGGAATTTATTAACCGCCTACATCAACTCCAAAAAGATAATTTAACTCAATTAGCTTTAACTTACTAATGAACACGGGCCTATCCTACTATTATAAATGCGAAAGTTAGTATGTTTGTTTCGTACTCCTTCACGCAAAAACTGCCGAACCGATTTTCATTAAATTTAGCACACAGATAGAGGGTAACTTGGATTAACATATAGGATAGTTTTTATCCCGGAAATCCCACGGGATCGGAATTTACGCGGGAAAAACTTCTACGCGTATGGGTATAAGTTCTAAACAAACATATTAATATAAAACTAACAATTCTGTTTTTCTGGAAATCCCGCGGGATTGGGAGTTACTCGGATAAAACTCCTGCGCGTACGAAGTAGCAGGTTCAGCTAC
>DWJZ01003101.1:0-17793 GCA_018249125.1 Asbolis capucinus
CCAACACGGTACGTGTTCTCTGAATGCTATGTTATTTTCCAATTCAAAAAAAGGCCTTCAACAAAATGCCTAAAACATGCCCAAAAAAATTTTACTACACAAACATCAATTCACAACTAAAGCAGATGTTTATTTAACAACTTTGAAGCCTGAAGTGACGCGAGGGCTACTTGTCTATAATTTTATTAAAACTATAGCCAAATACTTAATATCCAGTAGTCCAATCATATTATTCATCAATATCAATTCGTGATAATGAATTAAATTACCGTAATAACTCCAAGTATACACAATAAATCATTCTGTTATAGATATTTTGGTCTATTTGGGTTGTTAATTAAGTTGCCTATGTATTAAGATATAAATTTGTCACCGGCCTAACGATCTAAATCCGGTCTTTTAGATAGACGGTTGAATTTTATGACGACGTCACTTATTATAAGAAATTATTTTCCATGCTTAAGACGTTAATGGTAACTACTGGCAAAGCGAAAGCAATGCTTGAAGGTTTGAAGGTGTCTCGGCATTCTGCATCCATCTGTAACCTTGAAAGTTTTCTACGTTTTACAAGTTAATTATCACTTGCTACGGTGAAGACAAGCATCATAATGAAACCTGCACTCCTGGAAGGTCCTCGTAAAGTTCTCAAAGGTGTGTCAAGTCTGCCAATCAGCACCTGATCAGCGTGATGGACTATGGCGTGTGCCCCTCATATTGAGAGTGAAACCCCGAATCCAGTAGTGGAATAGTTATGGTTTGCAATTATTGCAGTGGAGGGGAGATTCAGAAAATACCCGAACCTAGAATAACATAAGGATTCTGAATATACTTTTTAGAAATCCAAAAATTTCCTACTTTAGTTTCATTCTTTTTAATTTTTTTATCATTGGTCTAAATATTTCACCTTCTTGCTAGTTCACAATCTAACAAAATGCACACCAAATTCAAAATATACTTCGAGATGCATATATTTCCATTTTAAATAAACTCGAACTACTTACAAATCAGTTGAAGTTACCAAATATTAAATATTTCACTCCAGCTAGATGGAACTTCGCCAGTGAGGCCTCACATAAACAAATATGGGTAAAAACGACAAACTTTGGGGCTCGTCTAAGTAAAAAGTCCAATTTCCGTTCCCTAAAATTCCCTAAATATCACAGCTGGCACAAAAAGGATCAGAACTTGAGTAAAGTTGCTTCTAGATTGATTTAGATAATTATGCTTTTGCAAAACTAATTCTATTGATATAAATAATTTGTCTTTTTCTCTCTCCTCATTAATTACCCATTCTTCTGTCAACTATACTGAAACGGCATGTTAGTGTGTGTGCTTTATTCTTATACGTTTTACAAATTTTTGTTTGGCTACGATCACATTTTATTCGTATGCTTTGTTCGTGTTTCACCACAATTTCTTCTAGAAGGTAAGTACTACTACTACCTTCGTTCTTGCATCTTTCATCTTACAATTGCTATTGTGTATTTGTACCTGTTTCATCACTTCCTTCTTTATTAGTAACATCCCAGCATTTGGTATGAAATACAATTTGTCATCAAAATCTACCCATAACTTTAATATAGTATCCGTGTACGTTTCGGAAGTGATTGACAATAAAGCAAAGATGTACTTCAATTTTATAAAGGGTATGTCTAACTGTTACAGTTATGTCACAATAACTAGGTTTTTAACGCTGAAGGAAAACATCATGAGAAAACCTGCATGCCGGAAAACTTACAAAACTCAACGGTGTGTGAAGTCTGCTAATCCACACTTGGCCAGCGTGGTGGACTATGGCCTTAACCTTCTTATTCAGAGAAGAGACCCTTGCTCAATAGTGGGCCGTGATGGGTTGATATGCCGAACTAGTTTTTTTGTGGTACCTGATTTTTCCAAAACAAAGCGAGGGCTAGTGGGCCCTGATGGGTTGATATGCCGAACTAGTTTTTTTGTGGTAGCTGGTTTTTCCAAAACAAAACGAGGGCAGATCCTAATCCAGTAATGTAAAATCGAGTATCATTGTAAAATAATTATGTAGAATTAATGAGTAATGAAGCACCCTTCACGTGTCTGTCGCTTTCATAAACTACCAAACTGGAGTGGGTCGATGAACAATCAAAATGCATTATTCGCCTCTAGTGCTTCAAGTACTTGCCTTGTGGTAAAATCTGTATAGATTTATTGCCTGTTATATATTACTGTTCTGAATTGTGCGCATTTATTAACTATGAAATATGACAATGTTCACCGTATTTAATCGTGTTCTCTTATCCTCGATGCGAGGAAGGCAGAGCAGCCGACTGATTCTCGTTTCACAAGTCGTTGCGATATCGTAGCGACATTGTTGATGAGGCGTAATTTGGTATTCGCAATCGAATTTCAACTGGACCCCAACGACATCGGTCCAAAAGTCGTTGGACAATGAAATGTTAACCATTCTTCGATCATGTAGAGTTGTAGTTCTATTGAGTCACAGTTAATATAAATGTGAATACCAAATTCCAGCTGAAGTGTAATCGAACTACTTCTAAGTTTGAAAGACTTTGAAATTGTCTGATAAAACGAAAATCGACCGCTTGCCATTTATACTTGAAAAACAGTATATCAATAAGGCTTGTCGTTCAAGAAGCAACACGACTTCGGAAGATTTTTAAGCCACCTGAAGGCCTCCGACACGGCTTATCGAAACCAACCGATAACGATCAGAGACTGCTACTCGACTACTGTTATGAGCTCAAGACACTCCATCTACAAGGGAAGAGAAACTAATAGTTCAGTTCACTCGTCTCATCCCGCCCTTTAAAGCTAATTTCTCTCGAGATACATAAAAAACCAGGTGGATATTCCCCAAACACAGTAATTTACGGACGCCAGTGAGTACAAAGACTATGAAGACAAAAACATTGAAGAAATAAATTACTTTTCGCGAAAATAAGACGATATGAAAAATTGGTTTGTACTCAAACGTAAGTAATGTAAATGAAATTGTTAAAAGATTTTATTTTGCATGGGAAAGCGGTAAGAATAATGGAAATATTGGTTTTTAAGCATATTTAAACCCAGCAGCTTATGCTGTCACGAAGTTAAGTACCCGCTGTTTACCCGCAGATCAAATAGTGGCGAAGATTTCAATAGTTTATTGTAGTATTAGACAGGCCAGTTGGTCTAGTGGTTGGTCTAGTATGTATTTAAAAATATATTTGTATGTTTATCAGTTGTCTGATCACCATAGTAGGTGCTAACGCTTAGTTTGGGGCCAGATGGTCGTGTGTGAGTTGTCCAAAGACATTTATTTACATATTATAAAGTATTACTTATCTAATGAATGGTAAGCAATATTTCAGAGAAACGTTAAAATCAACAAAGTTAAACCAACTTTGTGGACTAATGCAAGTTTAAAATTCACCAGCGAGGTTGAAACAAAGTTAACAACCAGTATGAGTGCGACAAACACAGACTTCATCTTAAATTCAGTTTTCCTTGAATGCCTTTTGTGGAATTGTACCTGCGAATAACCACATTGTGAAATTCTGTGAATGAATGTAATTTGTGTGTACAGTTGGCTGTAACAAAAAGTGGTAAACTTGGCTCCACGAGATTATGTGTACAAAGTATGTTTCATTTCTTTAATTCAAACTTCAATTTAGAATTCTAATTCAATTTTATTTTTGAATAAATACGGTTAGAGAATGATCAACATATTTACAAGTAATTTTAAATAAATAAATCCTTTTTTTTTCATAAGTGTAGGTACAATATGAGAATATTTACATCTTTCCCTTTGCACTTCGTCATTACATGGCACAGAAATATTTATTTAAGTTTTAAATCTAAATATCAAATAAAATCTTAAAAAGATAAATCAATATTTTTTTCATCATTAAATTAAATTAATAACATGAAATAAATAAATGAATGTCACGTTTATTATAAATATTTCATAAGTAAACAATTAAATTAATGTCGTTTTTATTTTACTTTGTCGGGGAACAATTTTAAATATCTAGGAATTTCCTAGATACTCAAAGACGTTCTTGTTTCACATAATGATAGAGAGATAGAAGAGTTTGGAACTGGCACTGGCACTGGGAGTAAAATATTTGGAAGTAAAAGGGAGTGAAGAAGTAAAGTATACCGTTAATTAGGTACTGATGCTAGTGGCCCTATTTTAGTGTTTACAGCACTAACTATAGTGTTTGTTGATATGTTTAATGTCGTATCTTGGAGTTTAGTGATTATTAGTGACGCTAAATCTAGTGGTTTTACTAGTAGCCAAGATTAATGAACTTATTACCATGAAAACCGAAATATAACCTAACAAACACGTTAATTCCAGTCAAACTGATAACTCATATACACCCGACAGCATTTTTTTAAATAGGAAAGGTGAATTCATGTATTTTTATCTACAACTAAAATAAAGAATTGACGTTTTTATGAACGTTATTTTTTGTCTCTTTGATGCTTTCTTTCAATTAAAATGTTGCTCTAAAGTTGTATTACTACTTAGTAGTTAGAAAGGAAGCATATTGTCTTTAAAAGGGATATTAACCATTTCCTTCCAGGTCTGCAACGCACCTGCAATACTCCAGATGTTGCACGGTCCATAGTCGACGGTGACCACTTACCAGCAGTTAGGCCGTAAGCCTATTTGTTCTTCTCTGTTCTAAAAAGAAACAAAGTTTCATAGTCTGCGTAAAAAGAGTCCCGTAGACAATTTACACACTTCTGATAACCTAAAATAATCATAAACGTATCTTTGATCGAATTATTCCCCATAATAGTAAGGGATAAGTCGATAGTTTGATCAGGGAGCACAAAGAATGAAGTATAAGAGGTTTAGAAACTAAACCTTTTGCCGAACGAAATAATTCTTTTGAAAGATACATTGTACAATAGAACTAATATGATTTCAAACATTAACAATAGTTTCAATAGGCCCATGTAAGATAAAGAGGTATCTCGATGAGTGTAGTGAAAATCGAAACGCCATTGTGACGTCACAAAGCGCGACAGCGAGGCTCTGTAGCTGATGGTGTAAGTAATGAAAGAATGGATATTACGTTGAAAAATGTATACTCAATTTTTAATATTACTCCGGTGCAACGGTCACTGTAGACATATCAAGTGAAAACAAATTGTTGGTAAGGTAAGGCAGTGAGATCATTCTTCGTTGCTAACGCTCGAACCGAAAAGTAACTTATGTAGAATTTAAATTGTAATAAAAATATATTACACTACCTTCCGTTACTCAGTCTCCACCATTTATTGGTTTTATAAATGTAACAATAGATGGCGTTAGGAGTACTGAAATGATATATTAGAGACTAGCGGGCCCGGCTCATGTTGTCCTGCCCGGTGTATAAACAAAGAAACTTCGAATTCTACATAATTTTAGGGACGATTAGTAAGCACGTCACGCACGTCACCAACAGTCATATTGTTCCACAAATTACGTAGAACCATTTTTCCCGTGGTATCGTGGGCACTGTTACCCTGCTATTCCTGTTAGCTATTACATTCGAGGTTTATGTAAGAAAAAATGTTAGGCATTAAAATGACTACTTACGAAAAATTTACTCGATAATAATCAACTGAAAAAGATATACCGGGCTCCCTGGACTTTTTTATACAAAATAAGTTAATGGCATCGATCCCACCTGATGGAAAGCGGTCTGATGTCTACCATATTGTAGACACTGACTTAAAAAATGCATATTCACTCTTCTATTAGGTTTTAATAACAACTTTCAATCAGTCATTTTTAAAATTCTGTTGATATGTTTTTCTTATATCAAAAGCACCTGCTATCTAAGCAGCCAACTGGTCAACTGGTGGTAAGTGACCAACGTAGACTATAGACTCTAGGTTGGTGACGTAATCCTTTAGAAGTGTAATTGTAGGAACGTTTGGAGCTCGTTTGACATAAGTTTGACAAGATGGCGTCTGAAAGCGAATCGCAAACGGAAACCCTAAATGTATGAAATTAGCATATCGATGGTTATGGTATTATTAAATAATTTTAATAATATTCAAATTTTAATAACTTAATATTAGTATTTATTTCATGATCTTCTTCGAAACTCTGCCACTAACTTGCGTCTCCTCTTCCAACGCCCGGGTCTAACAGCAAGATTGTGGTTGGTATTCTATCTTGCTGAAATACAACGTAAAAGTTTGGGGCTCATATATATTTATTGGTGGCCAATGGACAGTGGGTTGAGTTTAGAAGTGACTAAACACGAAACTCTCATCCTGAGGAAGCTAAGATCATGAGCCACCACGCTGTCTATGCGAATTGGTGAAGGGGTTAGTGGCGAACCCAAGGGACCGAGGACCTACGACATGACTTTACGCTTTTGATAACGGGACCGGCGGTTTTAGGTGACCTCCGAAGCTCGGAAGTGCTCTTGAACATTTTTTGCCACAAGCAGTCACCCGTCCTTACGACCCGCTGTTGCTTACGTCGCTTACGCTTACAATCTGAACAAACCGCAGGGCTGTGAAAAGTTCAAAAAGTAAAATAAAAATTAACATATTTAATTTATGATTATAGCTATCCGAACATATCCCGTCACTTAAACGTGTAATGGCAATATCCGTTTGTAATGGTGACATTGTCTTGAATCCCAGAGACATTCCAGTGATTTAATTCAATCGGATCCGACAAGGCACTTTTGGTTCCCATTGAATCTATACAGATACAATTATAAGTGTAATTTATATAATTTAACGACCATTTTGTTAATATTGATGTAACGTTATAGGAGAATCGTAGGCGGTTTTTAAATAAATTTATAATGTAATATATAAGCCGGTGATAGCCTAGTGGTTAAGAATTCGACCTCCTATTCGGTGGGTTCGGGTTCGAATCCAAGGGCGCGCATAACGTTGCGGAGTTATGTGCGTTTTAAGCATATAAACTTGCTATAACGGAGATAGAAAACACCTGCACGCCGGGGACTTTGCAAAACTCAAAGGTGTGTGAAGCCTGCCAATCCACATTTGGCCAGCGTGGTTGACTACGGCCTTAACCTTCTCATTTAGAGAAGAGACCCGTGCTCAATAGTGGGCCGTGATGGGTGGAGGTGATGATGATAAATTTATTATCATAAAGACATAACTGAAAATATATATAAGTGTATATAAAGCTTTTAGTCCGGAGTTCCTGGTTCGTTTCTAACATGATTAACATGAAGTATTTTTTTCGCAGTCATTTGTCCAAATGACTCGAGACATCCAACTTTTTTGTCATAAAAAGATCTCGATAATCTCGGCTAATACAGTAGCAGGAAAACCGTGTGCGCGGTTCACGTGGAATTACGGTACCACTCAATTTGTAGGATAATGTGATTGTTAAATTGTATAAATTACTAACTTCCGCGTACGACTTCGTCCGCGTGGAATAATTTGGGCTAACGCTAACTTTAACCCGATTTCGTTTCTGTCATAAAATGTTTTTGAGTAACTTTAACCGTTTACGCAGCGCACGTAGCAGAAGCTCTCAATAGGGAAAAAATCTCCCGATTTTGAAACATTTTTCATTGGTACTCCGCACGTATTGGTCTTAGCGTGATGATATATAGCCTATAGCCTTCCTCGATAAATGGGCAAACTAACACTGGAAGAACTTTTCAAATCGGACCAGTAGTTCCTGAGATTAGCGCGTTCAAGCAAACAAACAAACTCTTCAGCTTTATAATATTAGTATAGACAGTAGGATGTACTTTCCCAACTATAGGTACATAGCCCCCTGCCCCCACCTCGGTACGCCCATGCACTAACACACACACACACACACACACACACACACCATCCAACCTTACATACCAGATGCTAAGTGATTACCGTCGATAGACAATGGTGACACCCGGCTGAGATGTTACCAACGCGTTTCCAGGAAGGAGCGAGAGGTGCGGGAAGACAAAGGAAGAAGGGCAGCTACCTCGTTGAAACAGCCGGACTCAGTCACGGCACCTGACCTCAGATACACCGACAATATACACTTCCGGATGGGTGACAGAAAACAAATCTTAAGTATTAACGCCACCGCGACTAACATTCTATTAAAAAGCTAAACAAGGTATATTAAAATACTTAAAAGTACAATCATTCGTTATAGATACCTAATACACAGAAATATACAAAATTTCGTAACTGTATTGTGAACCGTTCAGGAGTTCCCTTGTCTGGAGCCAATCCTGAACGTAGTATCAGGTCATGCTTATCATAAAAATGCATTGTCATCAGGACGGAAGGCTTATGCAAAATTTCAGCATTATAGTGTAGAGGAAGTGTGCCTAATAAATTTATCCAAACGAATAACAACAATACAATGACTGTTATAAATGTCGACGGGACAGCGCTGGAGCGAATCCCTATTCCCTACAAAAAATGGCGCCAAAAATCCGCTAACAACAAGATAACTAGAAAACCAAAAATTAACTTCGTGCGCATACAAGTAACATACATGCGCGCGATTACAATTTTCTGCCGCGGTGGCATTAAAAGTGCCGAACTATGGCAAAGAAGGATGACTTAAGGTCGTGGCGAAACATGTCCAGATAATACCGCGACAATTGGCTTTCACTGTAATATTACCGTTGCTATGTTATTCTAGGCGATTCTAATGAACCATAGATTATGATTATGATATAGAGAATTATTGTACAGAACAGACTTTAATATAATATTTTATGCCTGTTTATATTTGACAGGACGTTGACGTTTTAAATTTCTATATTGTCTATGTCTGATGATTTTGTACGTCGTTAATTGTTTGTTATCTGTATCTAAAGATCGTTCTTTTCATCCGTACAAATCTTGGAAATAATTTTTGTATTAAAATATTACTTTAAAAGTTGATTTTAACTACTGTGTTGTGTAGTTTCTACCAAGTTACTGTAAAAGTAATGACCTGTGTGTACGTTACTTTTTATTACTAAACTACTGAAGGACTTTGATTAGTCTTAGCACAACATAAAATAGAACATAATAAAAAAATTAACATGGGAATACAGAATAGAAATTGAAATAGGGGATGAAAGTTTGTATGTCAGTAATTTGTTTAGTGATACACAAGCATAACTGTTCGTATTATGCACTGTACTCGGTGCAGATTGGATCTGGAATGTTTAATAACAAACCGTTGCCTGGCAACGGGTAACAAACAGGAGAATGAGACTTTTTGTGGTTTTATCAGTTGTTAACTAAACTAATTGATACCATTAATTTTTTAAAACTTTTACTTGTAAATCATGCTATTTGCTCGGTGACAAATGCATAAAGTGTATTGAAACGAAAATCAATAAATTATAAAAGTATAAAACAAAATACTTCAATAGGTTGAAATGTTGTAAACTCCTTCATTAAATTAAGGAGTATGAATTTGTATATGATGTTATGTGTTGTAATTTTTTTTCGTGTGACTGGTATGACTATATTTTATAAGTAATTTGTAGTTGTTATTTGATCAATACATAGTTATAACTAATATTTAAAAATATAATGAGTAGTTTATTGTAAAAAACCTCATTCAAGTAAGTTGGTGAAAACCCTACAAAAGATCTTTTATGGTTTGTCTACATTTATACCGGATCGAAGTTGCATCACATATAGATGATGTAGGTGTTGACTGTAGGGGGGAAGGATGATGAAGTAGGGTGAAGAGGAAGCGTGTACGCGGACGCAGTCAGGGTATAAGCTAGAGAGTATTTACTTCACACTATCTCCGGCGTCATTCGAGGTAGTCGTTCTAGTACTAACCTAATGTTTGTCGGCTCGTAAGTCCGTTCGTTGTGCCAGTTCGCTGCTATAATTACACACGTCGTGCACTGGAATGTAGGCATCTTAACTGCCTTATTTGCATTGTTACATATTATAAAATATATAACATTTTAATACCGACCACAGTAAATAATAACTTATTGAATATAAAAAAAACGATATGAAAAACTTATCATAGGATTTAAGCCATTCCCGTAAACAACAAGGGCGTAACTCTTATTAGACTCTTCATAGTTACGCCCTTATTGTTTACTGGATAAGAGCTTAAGTCTTATGATAAGTTTTTCGTTTCGCCTTTTTTTATATTGAATTAGTTAGCGCTTGACTACGATACTGATGGGAAGTGGCGACGCAATCTTTGATGGTCGCCCTAACTTAGTAGAAGCCTATTTACACTTGACTTGGAGACGTTTACGTTATAATCAAACGGGATTACTGACGCGGGCAACTTATTCCAATCCTCAGCGTTACGAGTGATAAAGGACGAGGTGAATAGCGACGTTCGTACGGGCGGAGTGTTAACGACAAACCTTGTCGACAGTATAGGTATAGTAGGGTTATGTTGTCGTTACGTAAAACTAACTGTAGTATCAACCAGTTTATGGCCCGGTACGGAGCACGGATCTCTCCTCATGCTGAGGAGGCCTAGAGCCTCCTTCACCACGCCACCAATGTGGATTGGTTGGATTGGTGGAGGGGTTAGTACACAACCCAAGCAGGTTTTTATGTCACCTAAACGCCGAGATGGTTCAACGTGCTAAGGCTTTATGTGCCCTCTGAGGCACTGAAGTGCTCAAGAAATTTTTTACATTTGTGCCTTGAGACAAATGCTGTTTCAGTTAAAATGTACGACAAACGCTAATTCTAAAACGTATGGAATGTATGAAAATTACGTTTGGTATAGATAAATATGGCATCAGCTGTTTTTTCGCAATAAATGTCATTCCCACATATTTTCGAATTACGTTCGACGTGAACGATAACGGAAAAGACATTTGTCTAGGGGCACCGGTAGGGTTGCCCAATTTTTTTTGTTCGAATATAGTTTGTTTTTTTAAAAAAGACCATATAAAATATAAAACGCTTCAAAAAATAGGTATAGTTCTTGGAAGAGAATAAAGTATATTTATATTTGTAGCACATTTGTTTTTATTTAATATAGTTTTTTGTTTCACACACACATTACGGCAGACAAAAAAAGGCGCGTTAAAAAATTGTGAAATATGTTTTCATTCGTTTTAGTGTTCCAAAGTATATACATTGATATGTTGTACTAAAACATATTTTTTTCGCGTGCCATATATTTCTTGAACAATATATAGTATGGAGTCCCGAGATACAGTACAATACTATGTATATTAGTACGGTTGGCAACCCTAGGCGCCTGTCTTAACTTTACTGATCACGTGGAATCAACGCAAGACTTCGGAACATGTCTTTACACAACAAATCCCAAAACACGAAAGACGTAAGTGCACACAAAATATTATGGTAAAACTTTTAGCTAAAAGCAAACCCAGACAATACTGGCCCCGGGAGAGCTGTACCAGCGCAACGAGGCTGCCGGGAATGCTTATTAATCCAGTTACAACCTCGAAATATATGCGAACGCATTTAGGTCAGCCAGGCAAGGAGTCGGGGCATTGCAGCTTCTGACCTAGAGAACCTGGGTGTAGACCTCAAGCATAACCGCAGGATTGGGTATGGATTTTAAATCAATTAACAAATCGTGAGTCTGTGTTAAAATATTTAGAAATTAACTATCCATTTTTTCGGTGTAGGCATTATCGTGTGAAAGCCAGCACTCCTGAGAATTCCCCATGTACTTCTCGAAGGTGTGAAGTGTACTAATCTACACGCTGGACTATGGCTGGCACTCCTCACATTGTGTCACAGACAGACGAGACCCGAGCCCAGTAGTGGGACAGGGGATTTTATTGATAATAATAATTATTGATTAATTATTACCCGCAACAAGCACCCACTAGTGTTTTATCAAAAATATACTATTGAAATAAAACTGTATTTATTCTGAAACAATAAATTATGCTTCATCCGGGAATCGAACACATGGAACAACGGTTCTAATAATCTACTCATATTCGGGACTATTTTGTTATTAAATTGGATTTGGAATTCTGACAGATTCCGGAAAGTTCTATACGACATGTGACATGGGTCAGGTTCTGATTACAGTGATGAGTGAACGGGTTGATAAACCTTGAATTCCCACTTGCCCAGCGTGGGCCATGTAGCATGTTTCCTTGTACAACTTGAAAGTAGAGATTTGCCGACTATTGATTTCGGCCGACTAGTCGGCCAACTAATCGGCGCCTCCAAATCGGTTCCAAATAGTCGACACATCTCTACTTGAACTCTAGTGGTTAGTGAACCGGACTGCTACACCGGAGGTCGTGGGTTCGGTTCCCACCGAGCTCAAACTTTTCTGTGATGAGCAGGAATGTTTGGTCTGTGTGTAAATATTTATATAAGTATGTATTTAAAAGTATATATGTATGTGTATCAGTCATCTGATCACCATAGCACAAGCTAACGCTTAGTTTGAGGTCAGAGGCCGTGTGTGAGTTGACAAAATATATTTATTTACTCTCACCCGTACAGATTTTATAATATAAAGTTTGTATGTCAATGTGACAGTTTTGGTATAAAACCGTCACATTACATGTTCAACACACTAATATCTTGGACCGCTACAACTTAAAATATCACAATACAAGAGTTTTATAAAAATAATGTAAAAATCAGTTTTTGTAAGCTTTTATTTAACTTGTAAAAGTATTGTTTTGACACGAAGATTGCTTTCAAGATTTGTTTGTAATGTTTATCAATTTTCATCAACACCTGGTCAGTAGTGCAGGCGTGAAAATGTATGATATATACGATATTACCATCGCATTAATATACTACTAACGATTATTATATAGACTAAATTATACTTTCCTTTTACCGAATTAAATAACACAAAATATTTAGTATACTATGGCAACACTACGCAGAATTTGTTATTGAAACAAAAGAAATGATTAATGCAGTACAATTTTAATCTAACCCCAAAGTTATTGTTAAAATTAACAATGCAAATAAAGTACATTTGGGATGCAAATCCGCGCAGCAGTTGGGGGTTATGTAAACTGGTTATTTATTTACTAACTTCACATGGTGGTAATAAAAGACAACCGTCGCCCTCCCCTACACCGCACCGCACCGGGCTATAAACTAAAAATTTCCAACGAAATAGTTACATAACTTATAACTATGTAGTTAAAACTGGAATTTCGCATGATGGAATAGTATGGTATGGTCCCTGTTCTACCACTTCGTAGCCAGGGTATGTATACCCAGCCCCAGCCACGCCGGCTTCTAGGACTAAGGGTCTCTGTGTTAGACTGTCGATGGTATAGACCACGCACGCGGCCTCGTGGTTGACAAAATTAAACTATGTATTATTTCAAACTATTATCTATCTCTGTGCCAAATTTCATTCAAATTCGTTCAGTAGTTTTTGCGTGACAGAGTAACAAATATCCATCCGTCACTCACAAATTTAAGCGGGCGAAGCCGCGGGCGGATACTAGTATTACAGAAAGATCTTTTAACATAATACGATATTGAATCAAAGAAGCAAAATATACCAAATTTCATAACTTTATTGTTAACCGTTGTGGAGTTCCCTCGTCTGGAGCCAATCCTGAACGTAGTATTAGGTCCTGTTTATCATAAAAATGCATTGTCATCAGGACGAAAGGTTTATGTAAAATTTCAGCTCTGTAGTGTAAGAGGAAGTGGGTCTAATGAAGCTTGCAAGATTTGACCCGTAACAAACAAATATACTAACATACTAATATACAAACATACACTGCGAGTTAAACAAAAGCTTGTAAAAAAAATAGCCTGTCACCTCACTCTTTTCTTACCACAAATACCTATACTTTGTAAAACAATACTCGTTATTTACCTCTTATATACTCGGTCCTGCGCGTATCGTGTCACTGTGACAGCGATATGAAGGACGGACGGAAATGGCACTGCACAGGCAGTACTCAAATTACATTATTGTTGGCTTCGCCGAATTTGATGGCGTTGTCAGATATCCGCATTCATACCTACTCTCGATATTTGTCATTCCTCCGATGAGTAATTTAATTTTAATAAATGAAACTTTCAAAGAACAGAATTCTTGCATTAGATGCGTTGTACAAGTTGTTTACTAATTTCACTTGTTTCAGCCCGTGGTTTCGCCCGTATATTAGATGAGTTGGTGAAAAGCAGTCTATGTGCTGTTTCAGACTTTAATCTTTCTCTATGCCAAAATTCATTCAGATCGGTTCAGTAGTATTTGCGTGAAAGAGTAACAAACATCCATCGATCTTCACAATCTTTTGCATTTATAATATGAATGGTTTGGTGAAACAGTGATTTAATGTAAGTTGTTGTGTTAATATAATATAATTATAATTTTAATGTGGGTTTGTTAAATAAAATTCATGCTTATCGCTGGGTTGTGTCTATCAGTCCTGTAGTAAAATATATTTTTTGTTCCTCTATAGGAGGGGTCGGCAAGCCGCGAACCGTATGCAATTGCAATGCCCATTTACACAACTTAACTAGGTGATCCTGGTGATCTTCCCGATGACACATAAAATGTGGCCCACACCAATATTATTATAACATTTGTGGCCCTCATATAATCAAAATTGCCGACCCGTGCTCCCGCGCTTTTTTTTACAATGCTTAACAATATCTCCCAAGACATATGTATTTCCTCAAGAGTGCAACTGAATTCAGACATATCGTTCAATTCAAGTTACATAAAAAAATATACATTATGGTGCCATTAAAACGTTAAAGCATGTTTTTGCATAATTTAGTGATATTAATAAAAATTTAAGAACTTTTAATGGCTCTTTCCGTTATCTATCCAAAGCTCAAGGAATTTAATTTAAAATAGTAATTACATACTTGCGACTTACGTAATTACATCTTGCGACATTTAGATATTTTTCTCTGTGTAGGTAATCATGCGGTAGGTAAGTATGCAGTGCGTGGGAATAAGCAACTAAGTGATAAACTGAACTATCAAATTACACCTATTCTACTGTCACCTTACTCGTGGATCGGTTATGAAAACACCTACCTATACGACAGTACTGCATTCTTACAACACTATTAGAATTCCAATATCGAATTCCTACGTTTCAACGAAAAATGAATTCGCTGCGTGACATAAACAACGCAATTAGCAAAGCAAATCAAAGTTTTTGTAGTGTGTCAGCAGTGGCTGGCAATGGGCATTCGTGGCCCGTAGTGTAGGTACGTAATGTAGGTTAGATGAGAGCACATGGCACTGTGGCGTGGCGGCTAGGGCCGACGCAGGTATAGGGCCGCGGACACTTTCGTAACGCGCGAGCTGGCAACGTCGCACGCTCGACCGACGACCTCGCGTTATCGCCACCCGCGCTCACTCGATACCGCGAAAAGGTCACCACTCTCCACCATCGGCTGACTTCTTCGCCATCCAAACAATCGCAGTTCCGTCATCCGATCCCATAAGCACACCGTGATAATATATTTTGTCGTGTTGCGACCTGCGACGTGGCGCGCCTTCCGCCGCGTGCCGTCTCGCTCTCCCGCTCCCCGGCCCCGCCCCCCGCCGCTCGCCGCGCCGCCTGGCGGCAGCGAGCGAGACCTACACGTCGTCTATACACCGTTGCCACTTCGTACTTATAATTTCGCTGGACGTAAATTTCAACCGAAACAGTTCAATGGACTTTTCGAAAACTCTAAACGTGTCAACCGACGTGAAACGTCTCACGCCGTAAACGTAAAGAAGAAAGTGGCGTTGCGCAATAAGTAACGTAAAGTAAGATATTGTGATTAACGAGTGTGATTTTTGTGTCCGTGCGTGTAACTGCTGTGACCGGTCCGGTGTTCCGATTCGAGGTTTTTGTGTGTTTTCTAGGCTATAAGGTGAGTTTTTGGATATTGAAGTGTGCGGTTAAAACTGTGATTTGGTTACGGAATTGGGTACAGCGTGAAGTAACACACGCGTTCCGTTAGCAATGCGTGTATTGCGAACTTAACTGCGTAAATTCAATCTTGTAGGTTTACGAGTTGGCATATGTATTGGTTGTTATCGAGGTCGGTGACTGTTTTGCTGGCATGGCTGTCCACGTGCCGAGACATAGTTATGTAAGACGATAAGCTTATCTTGTGGAGACGGGATGTGGTTGCAATGTTATTTTGGTCCAAGTGCCCTTTAGAGACTCTAAAATAACCCGTTGGAGCCGTGAGCCAGTGCTGAGTTCGGCCGCTCTCCGTAGGCCTATACAAGGCTACGCGACCATTGCAGTGCCTCTCACTGCGACAGAGCTCTGCTCTGCGCCTTCAAGTTTCCACTATATTATACATTCATGAGCAATCTTTAAAATGACCTAAAGTTCGCAATATCCTACAATTGTTGCACCTTCAAAAGCTCCAATTAACTGGTAATGTCCGTATTACAACAGTTTAAAGTAAATTCAAGTAGTTAATCGCCAAATGAAACACAATAACATTTTGAATAGTTAACTTAGTGCTAATGAAATCACACCTCGCATTTTGCGGCTTATCTTACGACCAGTATGGTAAAAACTCCAGATCGAATTTGCTTAGAGCATATATTAGATAGTTAAGTACCACTAAATTAAAATCACTCTCTATATTCATTAATCTATTAAAAATAATGCTGGCATCAAAATACGTTTGATGTAATGTTCAATTACCTAAAATAGTCGAAGTCACATTGCTTGTTTTTGAACGATGAAAGTAGTGTGTTATTGATTCTCTGATCTATTTTCATTCCCACATTAATATTTGGTTAAAATTTGCGAAAATAGAATATACGATAGCGTTAAAACTCACGTAATTAATACCTATTAAAAGTGCAGATGTGAAATTAACTCAGTCTATAAGCTATGTTTTCAAGCCTAAACCGCTGAACCGAATTCAATGAAATTAGATACGCTGATAGACTAGAGCGTGAGAAAGAACATAGGCTATCTTTTATCGAATAAATAACACTTGGTGAGGTTGAAATAAGTTATGAAAGTTCTTCATTATGAAGGGTAAAACCACAAAACTTCGTATATATGCACTTCTCAGAAGTTAATAAACGTGTATCCTAGTTTTTTTAATTTTCAATCTGTTTGGCAGTGAAACATATGAAAACAGTTTTATACGGAAGAAGTCGCGAACAAAAGTTAGTCCTACTAATATTATACATGCGAAAAATTTACGAGGCTTGATATATGTTACTTCACGCAAAAACTACTGAACGGATCAGAGTGAAATTTGGCACAAGAATAGATTACAGTCTGGAATAACACATAGGCTACTTTACATCAACATATCACGCGGACGAAGCCGCAGGGGGACCCTAGTGCATACTAATAATAAAGAGAAAAGATTTGTATGTTTGTGATGAATAAACTCCAAAAGTACTGATCCGGTTTCAAAAATTCTTTCACCATTAGAATGGTACATTACTACTGTGTGACACAGGCTATATGAATATCTAGAAAAACGTAGGAATCCTTACTAAAATTTCAATTATTTAAACTAAACAGGAAAAAAAGTACAGTAAAATGTTTTTGATAACATGCGCTGCAGAATCAGTTGATGATAGATCAGAAATGTTCCACAATGTTAAGGGATGTGTTCACATGAACAAAAACTTCGCTATACCATATGTCCCAACATTAGTCTTGCTAAAATAACTACTGTTTGGAGTTTACAAGTTCGAGTTAACAAGTTTGTTTATTTCAAAATATAAAACACAAAATGTCCACCCGTGTGAATCTAGTGTGTAATAAAGTGACAATTTAAACGAACAGTTTGCTACAAGTGTACGAGTGAAAGAACTCTATTGTTCATTTCTCATAATGAAAACAACAAATGCGCAGCAATTTGACATACATTACAAGCATACCTAATGTCAATAACCTATGA